>BLKM01000701.1:15767-32176 GCA_013340265.1 Coptotermes formosanus
ATACCACCAGGTTTAACATTAAAAAATTCTACGTGGTGCCCACATTGCGTTTATGTGTTTTGTACGGATCTCAGAACAAACAGCAACTTTTGCCTTATAAAACATTAAGAGACTGGTTTTTATAACCGAAGTGGAGAGTGTTTACAGCGCGGTACGCACTGAGTCCTTATATAAAACAGATACGCTTCGTCTTTAACCTTTTAAAGCCTAGCGGTAACTTTACGTACCACCAGGTTTAACATTAAAAAATTCTACATAGTGCTGACATTGCATTTATCTGTTCTGTGTAGATCTCAAAACAAACAGCAACTTTTGCCTTACACGATATTGAGAGATTAGTTTTTAAAACGACGTGGAGAGTGTTTACAGAGCGGTACGCAATAAATCCTTATATAAAACAGACACCCTTCGTCTTTAAAAGGTTAAAGTAAAATTAAAATATAATTAACAGTAGGTAATTTCTCTTTCTTTATTGTCATTCACATTGTTTTTGTATTTGTAGATTCAAGCAGCTCTATCTCGGTAAATATTCAGAATTAGACACATGTTCATATCAACTCCTTTTCCCCCAATGACCGATACTATCACCTCCAAAAACAATGGCCTTCCCTCCTGAATCACCCTGTATGCGCACGGTGACTATTGGCTCACGATGTAATATCGAGTGGCCGGAATGCCAGTGAATACCGAAAGCAAATGGATATGGAAAGAAACGATAACAGCCGTATGGGGAGACTGAGTATAACCACGAATGCCTCAGGTTAGTCTGGTGTCCCGAGGAAGAGGACCTGTACACCTGCCAATAAAAGACACGGGACACTGTTTCCAGCAACTCAGTTAGGTTACTCATTATAGGGGCATTTTCTTACATAAATTTACATTTTTTATGCTTGTAATTACAATTGTAAGGAAAGCAATTCTTACACTCATAATGTGCGATTTTACTGCGACATCATATTAAGAGACCTGGTAACATGCAAATATAAATTTCTTACAAAAAACTGAACTATATTAAGCCCTGTAGGGGACACGTTATTGTGCCAGCGCTTATGGTGTCCACATAAATGCCTGCGGCTGATATAGCGCAGTCGGTGTGGCGACGCGCTACTGGTTTCTGGGTTCGGAGTTCGAAACCCGGCAAGGTGCTTGATTTTCCGTAGCCGTCCATAGCGGCTCTCTTGCCCACTCAGCTACTTGTAAAATAGGTACTAACTTTTTCCGTTCGGATAAAGTGGCCGAAGCGTGTCGTTGACCACCCACCACGCTTGTTTCTGAGATTTAAAAAAAAAAGGACCAGCTATACCTCTACCCCCCTCCTTGCATTCATGGCATGTTAGAGAGTGAAATTTACGATTTACTTTATATACAGGGTTATCCAGAGAAGCGGGCGTTTTTAAAACAGTTCTTTCCAGCTTCTTTGGTATGGGGGTTTGTTGTGCCCGCAGTCCATTAGCACTTATTTACAAAGGAGCAGTCAGTGGTGCAAAACGTACCTTTATTATTAAGGCGTATTGCAAAAAATTGCTATTTTTTTCCATGGCGCAAGAGCCCCTAGTGGGGTAGGGCCTCCTTGTTGTCTAGACTTCATAATCACACTCAGACACACCAAACTTGGTAGGACTCCTCTGGACGAGTGATCAGCCCCAACTCACAAAAGACAGACAACCATGCCTTGGGCGGCGTTCGAACCCGCAATCCCAGCAAGCGAACGGCTGCAGACTCATGCCTTAGACCTCGCGGCCACTGGGATCGTTACGAAAATGGAAGTAGTTTCGTAAAAACCCAGCATTTGTTTTGGTGCCATTTTAAAATTCATCCCAATGATCCAGCAGAGTCAGACAATGCCGTTAAGAGAATTGTAAAGAATTTCAAAGAAACCGGTGCTGCAATGACAAAAGAATACCTCAGGCGTCACGTAATAAATGTGCGCTGTAGTTGGGAAGGGTGTAAGTAGAAATGGAAGCCATCTTTAGAATGTTATTGTCAGGCGTTGAGACATTAGAAAATGTCACCTGTGTGTAACAAATTCAATGTTTTTACTTGTGCACCTGAACTGTAAGGGTCCCTAAGTGAATCCGTTGTGAAGTTATTCAAATCGCTGTTTGTCCGGCTAACCCTTTACATGCCTGTTCCTTCTAATGAAGGAGCTTTTTTAAACTGGAGAGTTTTCAAGAACTATTTTTAGATGGTCTTGTACAAGAACTTTGTCAATCAAGACTAAGCTTCAAACACTCAGAAAGTCACTGTTGCCAACAGACGAAACCTTGAACTCCGACAGAGTCTTTTATCAACGCAAAGTCATGCAGCCACTGCTGTTATACTAAGATTGTTGGAATAAATTAGAATTCTAGCAACATCACAAATATTAGAATTTGGCCTTCTCTTTCTTTGAGTCAACACATCACGTGGTTCATTTTGACAGAATCTAAAGTAGTTAACATCAATTTAAATTCTTGAAATAAATTAGACTTTAACCACACTGGCTGTCAAGTGTTGCCACAGTAGAACTGCCACACCCTTTTGCTGTAAATGCTCACACATTTTACAGACAGTAGCTTTTGATGAGGACTTTCGGTAAGCGCATTGAAGAAGGCATAAATAGGCCATTCGTGTCTCGCTGCTTTTACACACAATTTATACCACTAAATGGATATCAAAATTTATAATTGGGCAATATATTAAAGTTTTTAAGGTGAAATTATTTGGTAACATGTGATTAAAATATCCCACGTGTTTTACTAATTTTAAATTAAATTTCTTACTTTTTCACTAAATTTGTAATGTGAAATTATTTGGTGACATGTGATTAAAATATCAAAAGTGTATTATTAATTTTAAATTCAATTTATTATTATTTTCACTAAATCGTAACACCATTTAAAAGAATTGTAAGTTAATTCCTGTTAACACCATTCTCCTGTCCTGTCTGGTCAATAGGACCCATGGTCTGAGAGGCAAAACTGGCTTTAATGCATTAATGCTGCAAGTTTTCAAGGTGTTTGTGTCACATGTTTCTGAAGACACACAGATGGATAATAACTGTCAATCACAAATATTTTTATATATTGTATGGTTTAATGCAATATGTTTCGGCTTAACAAGACGCCATTTTCAGGCAAATAAGATATAAAATCGATTATTTTATGTCTTATTTGCTGATCACAGTTTCATATTAAGCCGAAACGTCTTGCATTAAAGCATAAAATATACAGAGGTACTTTACAGTTTCGGGCTGCCTTCATAGCAAAACTGGATCCTACCTTACCTGTTTTAAGAAAAATTGACTCACCGTCAAGACAAAATGAGAACTATCTTCTTAAACGGATTCCACTATTCTACGAAAAAAAACCAGCATATGAATGGTGTTGGATCAATCACTGTATTAGCTTAGGTTTATGTTACTCCAGTTTTTTCTATGAATAGTTTTACAGTCTAAAAAACAGTGGGTTAGTTATGTTTTCACTAACGATTTTATACTATTTTTATACAATTTGATTAAGGATCTAAGTTCCACCATTTATACACGTACCTGATGATGGCCCGGCCGAACCGAAACATGTAGTGTATTGGCACAACCTTGGAATAAAATGGCGTAGTGTGCAGAATAAATATATGCTGTGGTGTGTCAGACTGTGTTTGTTATTACTGTAACACAGAAAGAGTTGTGACTGTTGTTGGTTCACCTGTGTATCTCCGCCAGGGAGGAATGCCCCACACACAGCAAGTTGTGTTTATAAAGACTGGCTGTCAAGTGCTGCCACAACCTTCATAAAAACACGATGCCGAATTAACGTCTTGCAAAACTTCTTGAATCTGTCTGACACGACTTTCAAAGAAGAATATTTTTCAGAAATTGTGTTATACCATACTCCTGGTAATTAAGAAGCGTTTCTGAGCTCAGATCATAACTTTAAATCCATTTTGTATAATTCTAATGCTAATTACAACAGCAATGGAATCGTTAAATTCCTGCCAGGCTGAGTCGAATTCATCAGTGCGATCGGAGACTGTGCTAAATTCTGCTGACACTTCAGCAACATAAATAAGCAGAATTTAACATTTAACTACTAATCTTTTCATTTTTACGACTTAAGGAACTTATTCAACACCCTGCGTGCACAGATGCTCGAGACAAACATCTGTAAGAACAGCCTATACCTGTCGAAATAGACGACAGGAGTACAGGGCGTATCTTTAATCGCCTTATATGAGCTTGGCAAGGCAAGAAGAGTACGCCGCATATTGCATCATCTTAACTATGCTGAAAATTGAATCTAGAGTCTAGTTGAGTGATGTCTTTTATACAGAACAGGTAATTGTGCCAGAGAAACGATCTCAGACGAAGAAGGGTGTTCATTTGCAGAAGTTCTACTATGCATGTGTTAGTCATGGAAAGAATTTAGACGGAAATTTTGCAGAGAATGTGCGCCATGTCAATAGTGCGATATGAAAGTAACAAACAGGATAAAGGAAAAAATTGCGAATAACAGGTTTAATGTTGAACAAAAACAAAAACAAAACATCAAAACTTGTATTTTTCTTAGAAGATGCATGGTCTAAATCAGTGCTTTTCAGCCTTGTTTTCCTCGTGTACCGCTGTCAAAAAAAAAAAAAAGACACCGAAACCTACGGTTTGTTACTGAAAATATCGATTTTTTTAGTTTATAAATATTAAACAAATGGTTTTCTTACAATTTAAATTAATTCAAAGAATTTTATTGATGTGACAGTTTTAAAAATGGTTTATGTAAAAAGTTATAACTCCCAAATAACTTCGCCTATCACAAGATGATCATCCGCGGACCAGCAGTGATATGTGTACCACCCATTGAAAATCACTGGCTTATATTAAAGAGGAATGTAAACAGCGAAAATAACAGACGTAGCTGTTATGTTAATCCCAATTTATTTCGTGGATTTTCCTTTACATCATCTTAAAGTGTAGACAGTGCGCTAAATTACAGAGTCCGTGTTTTACGAAGAACAAGTTCCGACCATTACGTTAAATTAATCCTGACAACATTATTCGAGGAATTAGGAGAACAAGAGGAACTGCAGAAAAATCCACATCATTACTACGAACTTAAGGATGTAACTGAAAAAAGCCTGCTCTTATTTCAAGACAATAGTTCTGTCTCCTTTGGAGAGATTCTGGAAGTTTGAGACCTACACAGAAGCTGCAGGTCGGCACTTCGGGCCTGTTCTATGAAAGAAGGCAAAGTGAATTCCTGGGGAATGACAAATCTAAATTCCTGGAGAAGATGGATGCCGTAAGCAACACAGCTGATTTCTCAAGGCAAAGGTCAGGGAAATGGGATGCAGAATCCCTTCCTTGTCATATGTACATAAGACGAATGTCAAGATGGGATTCCGGTGAAGTATTTTAAGTCAAATTTAAATTTAATTACTTTGAAATTTGGCAGAATTCAATGATGACAGTAATTGCACTCCATGGAAAAGAATTAATCGATGACAGTAATTGCACTCCATGGACAAGAATTCATTGATGACAGTAATTGCACTCCATGGACAAGAATTCATTGATGACAGTAATTGCACTCCATGGACAAGAATGTGTTGATGACAGTAATTGCACTTCATGGACAAGAATTCAATGACGACAGTAATTGCACACCATGTACAAGAATTCGTTGATGACAGTAATTGCCCTCCATGGCAAGAGAGTAATTGCACTCCATGGAGAAGAATTCAGCGATGACAGTAATTGCACTCCTTGGACAAGAATTCAATGATGACAGTAACTGCACTCCTTGGACAAGAATTCAATGATGACAGTAACTGCACTCCATGGACAAGAATCCAATGATGACAGTAACTGCACTCCATGGAGAAGAGTTCTGCTTAAGAAGCTATTAGTGTATCAGCTGATCAAAAACGTGGCTTTTTATAATACACAAAGTCCTCTGCCACGATGGAAAGAAGGAAGACTAACTGGATTGCTCACATCTTCCGTATGAACGGCCTTCTAAAAGACGTTATGGAAGGAAAGATAGAGGGAAGGATAGAAGTGACGGGAAGACGAAGAAGAGGTGAACACTTACCAGGTAACTTTATGAAGAGGAGAAGACAGCGGACATTGAAAGAGGAAGCACTAGATGGCGCTCTGTGGAGAACTTGCTTTGGAAGAGGCTACGGATCTGTCGTAAGACAGACTAAAAAATGAATGAATGAGTGAATTAATTAATTAATTAATTAATTAATTAATGCTTTAAAAATATTTTTGAATTTATTCCGTGCATTTCCTCTGGGTTTGCAGTCTACTGTTGCGTATTTGTCTTCCTCATGCGTCCTTCGTATTCTAGTGAGATCCAAATTCAATTCCAGGCCCGTCTGTGTGGGGTTTATGGTAGCCAAAGTCGAACTGGGACAGGGTTTATGGTAGCCAAAGTCGAACTGGGACAGGATTTATGGTAGCCAAAGTCGAACTGGGACAGGATTTATGGTAGCCAAAGTCGAACTGGGACAGGATTTATGGTAGCCAAAGTCGAACTGGGACAGGATTTATGGTAGCCAAAGTCGAACTGGGACAGGATTTATGGTAGCCAAAGTCGAACTGGGACAGGATTTATGGTAGCCAAAGTCGAACTGGGACAGGATTTATGGTAGCCAAAGTCGAACTGGGACAGGATTTATGGTAGCCAAAGTCGAACTGGGACAGGATTTATGGTAGCCAAAGTCGAACTGGGACAGGATTTATGGTAGCCAAAGTCGAACTGGGACAGGATTTATGGTAGCCAAAGTCGAACTGGGACAGGATTTATGGTAGCCAAAGTCGAACTGGGACAGGATTTATGGTAGCCAAAGTCGAACTGGGACAGGATTTATGGTAGCCAAAGTCGAACTGGGACAGGATTTATGGTAGCCAAAGTCGAACTGGGACAGGATTTATGGTAGCCAAAGTCGAACTGGGACAGGATTTATGGTAGCCAAAGTCGAACTGGGACAGGATTTATGGTAGCCAAAGTCGAACTGGGACAGGATTTATGGTAGCCAAAGTCGAACTGGGACAGGATTTATGGTAGCCAAAGTCGAACTGGGACAGGATTTATGGTAGCCAAAGTCGAACTGGGACAGGATTTATGGTAGCCAAAGTCGAACTGGGACAGGATTTATGGTAGCCAAAGTCGAACTGGGACAGGATTTATGGTAGCCAAAGTCGAACTGGGACAGGATTTATGGTAGCCAAAGTCGAACTGGGACAGGATTTATGGTAGCCAAAGTCGAACTGGGACAGGGTTTATGGTAGCCAAAGTCGAACTGGGACAGGATTTATGGTATCCAAAGTGGAACTGGGACAGGATTTATGGTAGCCAAATTCGAAATGGGACAGGATTTATGGTAGCCAAAGTGGAACTGGGACAGGGTTTTCTCTGAGTAGGCCTATTTTAAGTTTTGTCCCGTCAGTTTCATTCCACCAATGCTCCATCTAACACCGATCTTATATAACCTTAGAAGTACTTCATTTTTAAGTTAAGTGCTTTTGTCCCTCTCTTTTTAACCATTAACATCTGGATTTTATGTCACCTTTGTAAGTAACCAAAGGAAAAGAAGACGGGCAGTGTACATATAAACGTACCACTGAGGCGCGTTCGCGTAACCATTGTTGCCATGGAAAAGCGATAAGTATTACATATTCTGAGTGTATGTGTATATAGCCTTAGTTATCCAGCATGCAAAGCGCATGCGCAGTATTATATTGTTATCGATGGCCTGCCTGTCTGTACCATATTTTTCCACATTATCTCATAAATGGCAAAATTTTTGGAAAAAAAAAGTGTTGAACATAAAATGTGTTTTGATTCTCTCTACAAATCTGTCTCAAACTTTTCTCATTATAAGAAAAATTCAGGTATGTACTATCAAATATGTATATAGCTCTTCATGTAAAGTTCCCGTTATTCTTGTCAGATTTTAATGAAAATTGAATTTTCTCGACAGATTTAAAATAATAATCAAGTACAAAGTTTCATGAAAATACGTACAGACGGACAGACGACAGGCTGACATGAATCTAATAGTATCTTTCTGCAGTTTTGCAGACGTGACCAATTATGCGCCGGAAAATAAAAAAACGCCACATTTATTCCAAAAACAATGCAGCAAAAGTGAATACTGTGGTACTTAACAGTTAATATCCCCCACAAAAGCAGCTGACCCTACATCTGCACTTACACTACCGACACTGAAGAACATTTATCTTTGTTTCCCCCACCATTATGTGCATTCCCCTTCTTCATGCGCACCAGAGGCCACCATAAATTAAACAGCCGTAACATTACACAATTGTGCCCTGCTTTCTTCGCGTGATTGTCAAAACACAGAGGGTTTCTTCTGCGCCCCACAACACATTCCAAAGACGTGAATTACTCTGATATCTGACAGCGAGTTATAAATTATTTACAACACGAGATCTTAGGAGGCGGCGAGGCGGGTGCACACACCGACGCTTCGAATTAAACTGGCGTCGAGTGAAGACGAAAGAAATAATAGGATTACTGAATTTTACACTTAGGATGATGCAGTAACAAGAAATGAGACGCCTACCTTGTTCCATGCTAACATTTTCTTTCGCCATCACTACAACTCCACTGTTACGTCATCTATTGTGAATTCGATCTCTGACTTTTCCAAGAAATCCAAATGACACGTTTAAGGCGGTATGATGCCAGTTTACAGCAACCAGCTGATCCTTCCTTTACTCATTAAAACGGTTCATCCTGCAAAATTAGCCAGTAATAAATAATTGAGAGAAGGATATTTGAACCTAAGAGAGACGATGTGACAGAGGAATGGAGAAGACTACATAACGAGGAACTTCATGATTTGTACTCATCACCAACTAGAGTCCGGGTAATCAAATCGAGAAGAATGAGATGGACAGGGTATGTAACACGTATGGGGGGAAAGGAGAAGTGCATACAGGATTTTAGTAGGCAGACCTGAGGGAAGGAGACCACTTGGGAGAGAGGCGTAGATGGTAAGATAATATTAAAATGGATCTTCAAAAAGTTTCACGGGGACATGGACTGGATTGAGCTGGCTCAGGATAGGGACAGGTGGCAGACGCTTGTAAATGCGGTAATGAACCTTCAGGTTTCCACAAAATGCGGGGAATTTCTTGACTAGCTGAGGGCCTGTTAGCTTCTCAAGAAGGCCTCTGCTCCATGGAGTTAGTTAGTGTGCGCTGCTTTCTGACATGGCATGTAGCTACTCAGTAAGACCAAAAGCACTGTCTCATTGTGCAGTGCTCTTGGCTTCATAAAAGCACATTTTAGGTAAAGGTAAAGGTTCAACCTATAACAGGCCCTGAGGGCCCAAGAGAGGGAGTAGAGGTATAGCTCTACGCGTTCGTGAGCACCGGCACAAGGAGGGGATGGGGTCGCTAGCCCCACGCCCCGGCCGCTTTACCCCCGGGAAAGAGACCCGTTACCCATTGTACAGGAGGCTGGGTGGGCCCCAGGGCCAGTGTGGACAGCTGAGGAAAATCTCGCCTCCACCGGGATTCGATCCCCGGACCGTCCAGGCCGTAGCGAGTCGCTATACCGACTGAGCTATCGCAGCCCATAAAAGCACATTTTAACTGCATTTAAAAAATAAAGCAAAATAAACAGTATACTAAAAGTATACTTAGCTGTATTCTACTCCATATTACATTGCGACATGTTTCGGCTTTTATCAAAAGTCATTATCAAGCGCACGTTTGTTACATGTTGGTGTTCTTTCTGCAAGTGCGTTATGTATGCCTAATGGTGGTGTTTGACAAAAGCCGACACATAAAACACTATACTGTAGTGCACAATTAAAAGAGTTACGATCGATCCTTTGCCTTTAGTTTTTACTTTTATGTTACAGGAATTTCACACGTAAAGTTTTAATCTGCTATAATGAACACCAAGGCCACCTGGGTACACAAAATCGCGAAGCAGACATATGAAAATTTCTGCAGTCCATTTGTTCCTACAAAGGACTTATCGTGTTAAGCACGCACACATACGTACGGTTCCTTATAATGCCGTTTCACATACATGACAGATATTCATGAAATTGCACTGTGCGTACGTTAGTTGCTGTATCTTGTAGTTTTTGCTTCCTTATTATCAGCAATACAAAGCTGGCCTCCGTGCCAGTAGTCAAATGGAAGGAACATCAGTGTCACGTGATTTAGGGTGCTAAAAACTGTGAGATAACTGAGAGGGACAGTAGTTCAACCGTGATTAACGCAATTATATCTGTAGAACTTAAGACAGACGCTTTGAACCTGATAATGCTGCAGCGACATAGTCTGAAGAACATCATGATTCGGGTCTGTACCCTACCGTTCTACAAGTATTAATTTCTGCAATAGAGACCAACACGGACCAACAGAGACCAACAGAGAACAGGAACCAACGGAAAAACACTGGCAAAGAGACCAACAGGGACTGAGAGAGANACAGGGACTAACAGAGAAAAACAGGGACCAACTGAAGATAACAGGGACTAACAGAGACAACCAGGGACCAACAGAGACCACCAAGGGCCAACAGAGAACAGCAGGGACCAACAGAGAAAAGCAGGGACCAACAGAGACCAATACAGACCAACATGGACCAACAGGGACCAATAGTGGCAAACAGAGACCAACAGGGACCAACATCAAGACCTGCTAACATTAAGTCCAAAGCTGCGTGTCCGTGTTCCATTGCACTCAAATTCGCAATGTTGTTACGTGACTTGATACGTAAGGTGTTGAGAGCTGCCCTGTTCTGGGATATTACGCAGCGTCGTGTGGTAATTGTTTACCGACGTTTCGGAACGATCTATCGGTCCCGTCTTCGAGGGCCAAGCAGACTAGTTGGACTTTTTGACCCTTGAAGATGGGACCGTTAGGTTGTCCCGAAACGTCAATCGTTTGCAATCCCTACACTCGTGCGGTCACGTGAAGAGTTTAAATATTTAAGATTTGGGGGTTTCTTGGATGTTATGCCTTGTTGAATCATAAATATTTTCCGAAGGTTTCGAAGGGCTTGTTGTCTCCTTCATCAGGTTTTGGCATTCCAAGTCTCTTCTCGGACTGCTTGATGTAGATATGAAGGCAAAAAGCAGCTCCGAAACGTCAGAAACTGTATACCCGTCGAAGCTGCGTGACATTTCAGTACACTTAAAATTTTAGAGACAATACATGCGGAGCCAAAATGTTGTTTTCATTTATGCAACATCTCTTAGCAGGGAAAGAACGAGGGTGTAATTATAAAGTATAATGGGGCAGAGTTTTTTTCGCTGTAGAGGAAAGAGACTGGGTAAGGCATTACGAAGGGCAGTATCTATTTTGCCAAAGCAAAACCCTTCTTTGAAAAGAAATGAAAGTTGCACAGTTGGAGTAGAAATTCTGTGTTACACTATAAATTCAAATTTTGTCAGTCGGTAGACCACACATCGTGATTAGAAAATTAATTTAACGCAATTAATCCTTAATTCTTAACACCAACGAATGAATATTTGACTCACAAAAATATAGTCTTATATCGCTCCTACATTCTTCAGCGCCATTTACGTCATCTTCAGGGGACTTTACACGAAAATTTGAAAATTACTAAAGTATAATAGGATACAAAGTAATTTGGGCTGATCCCAGTGGCCGCGCGTTCTAAGGCGTAGGTCTGCGGCGGAGCGCCTGCTGGGCTTGTGGGTTCTGCGACGGGCCGATCCCTCGTCTAGAGGAGTCCTACCAACTGTGGTGTGTTTGAGTGTGATCAATTGAAAATAAAAAAAAACCTCGACACTTACTGTGAGTAGGTACAAGAGGTAAGGACTACAAACAAACAAACAAACAAAAGTAATTTATGTTATATCAAAGCATTCACGCAGCTAGTGCCAACATATAAGATTCTTAATTTGTTATTAAGATAGCATAGACATTTTGAAAAAGTATATTACATTAAAACAATAACATAGTTGGTTTGTAAGGTATTTTCTTTGAATATGGTTAAAAGACTTTATGTCGGTATGCTGTAACTTTCTTCGTATAAAAATATCTAATTTTGTACTGTTAATACTGCGCACTGTCGATAGTCAAATCAAAATATTTATTCCAACAAAATACACTATATTACTATTATTAATTTTGACTGCAAATTGGTTTGTACCCGGTGGCAGTGGTACTGCAATAAGACACAACACACAAAATAACACACATCACACAAAGTAACACACCACATTAAAAAACACAGCACACAAAATTACAAAAACAATAAAGGACACATACTAAACACAATAAATAAAATTAAAATACACATACAATTAAATACAAATACAATTAAAATACATATACAATTAAAATACAAATACAATTAAAATACATATACAATTAAAATACAATTAAATACACATACAATTAAAATACACACACAGTTACAAATATAATATACATACAAATACAATACAATTACAAATACAATTATAATTATCCTGAAAGTGATGAATTGATATTAATAAAAAATCAAGCACACTCTACAGTAATACAGTCACAGCAATGCATTACGTAACTTCATGAATTGATGCACTGCTCTTCACAGTGACCTTCCCTTCATTCCGCTTCATTGCATTTATGTAATCTTCACATCCCCACCACGATTAACCCCCTTCACAGATATTTTATATTGCAATCTCTTGTTAATCAATCGATACCTTTTTGTTATATTAGTGCATTTTGTTGCACTGAATATTGTGATTTGATCTAATTTTGTCTTTAATCTTTTGTAGATCTTGCCTCTGTACGATGTGTTGTGAGTTCCGTGTAAGAGGTAACTGTTAGCTTGTTTCCTGTGAAATAAACCTGAGCTGGTTAACGCAGCCCCTACCGTGAGCGGACCAAGGGCTGGGAACCGAGTAACCGTGTGTAAGACACCCAGCAAATTCAAGAGACATGCCTCTTCCCTCAAAACTTCCAGACAGGCTCTGTGGCCCCCAGGCGGAATTTATTGTCCGAGGGCGGGGGATTAAGCGTTTGAGAGGCAAAACTGTCAACTCCAGCATCCTAGCGCGTGGGTTGTGAATAAGTGGAGCAACAGCGCCTCTCCTCCTTATACATTGGTGTCACCAAACATTTCTCTAAACATGTCGCACAGGCAAAGTTACGACACTCCATTTGACAAGTAAAACGAAGGGTACGTATATAATAAGCCATAAAATAAAGGTAAAGCAGTCCCATTACAGGCCTGGACAGGCCCTGAAGGTTCCAGGAGGTTGAGGCCCCATATTTCAAGACAATCGGCACATGAAGGTGGTAAGATTGTCAGCCATACGCACCGGCCGCCTTTACCCCCCCCCCCCCCGCAGGAAATATTCCTGGTACTTATTTCTGTTAGAGGCTGAGTCGAACCCAGGGCCATAGTGCGGCCGAAAGGATTATGTCAATGAAAAATTTTTTTTCCCCGAAGGTGTCATTTGGATTTTTCGTTGACATAATCCTTCCGGGCACACTATGGCCCTGGGGTCGACTCAGCCTCTAACAGAAATGAATACCACGAATATTCCCTGGGGGGTAAAAGCGGCCTGTGCGTGGGGCTGACGTTACCACCTTCATGTGCCGATTGTCTTGAAACCTGGAAGCCTCAACCTCCTGGAACCTCAAGGGCGTGTCCAGGCCTGTAATGGGACTGCTTTACCTTTGCTTTTTGACTGGTGTAAAATTTTACAGCAAATTTGTTGTGCCCCTATCGCAGACAAGAGTGACGTATGTTACAAGCCACTGTGTGACCCTCTTCGGATAGTGAGGAATGTTACTGTTATACCTTATTACTGTTTTTTAGTTTATTCAACGACGACTTATCAACTGGGCTTTTTACATAAAGCTGAATAAGTGTATGACAGTGAATGACGGCATAAAAGGGACATTTTCTTGTCATTCATTACGGTACTGTTCCGCTGTTTTCCTCCAGTGTTTCAGGGTAGACATGAAGAATTCTCCATCGAAAGAGGCAGCCATCGTCACTGCTGAAAATAAGAAGCATTGTGACGAAAGGCGCGCGGTCGTTAGTAGGCAGAAACGTAAAGTGACATGATTGAGTCGCGCCTATTATATGAAAGCTAATTATAGTCCCTTAACACATATAATCGCCAAACCCAACCTATTATAATCCACGTGATTTGAACGTTATACTGAAGGTCATCTGTTCTCAAACTTTTATGTGTGTGACCCTAAAGTAGCGAAAGTTATGTAAGCCGCTACCCTACCATGGAAAGGGCAACAGTCAGTGATATTTACTGTAAATGCACTAACACTGTGATATTAATGCAGTTGCTCAAGTATGTATTAAATTAAGTATGTATGTATAGCAAACAATCATCATCCCAAGCAACACGTGTCGTCTTCTACTTAATCTTTTTACTTCCACTTTAACCCTTTAAAGGCGAAGCGTGTCTGTTTTATATAAGGACTCAGTGCGTACCGCGCTGTAAACACTCTCCACTTCGGTTATAAAAACCAATTTCTTAATGTTTTATAAGGCAAGGCTGCTGTTTGTTCTGAGATCCGTACAAAACACATAAAAGCAATGTGGGCACCACGTAGAATTTTTTAATGTTAAACCTGGTCGTATGTAAAGTTACCGCTAGGCTGTAAAAGGTTAAATTAATTGTAAATTAAAAATAATAAACACAGATTCAATAATTAAATTTTCTCGGTCATTCTGTTTGAATTTAAGTACAATTTTTTTTTTCAAAATTATTGAGTTCTCCATAAAACCCTCTCGCAACCCTAAGTCAGAACCCCCTCGCGACCCTCATTTGGGTCGCGACATGAGCTTGGGAACCACCGCTTTCGGGCGTACTTGGAATTACATCTACAAGCACTTTGTTTTTTACAGAAGCTCACAAATCTTTGAACTTTTTTTAACCAAGAAAAAATACGAACTGAAATGTTTTCTCTTTTATACTGTTCATCTCCGTGCATTAAAATCAGTTTCAGAAATGATAACCAAATAAATGCACAGTTTTGTACTGTTTTTTATGTTTTATTCACTACTTTCCCTCCAACATGTTTCGGCGACCTGCCATCTTCAGGGAGGATACATCACATTACTATATAACTGATATAAATAATATACAAATTTTAGAGGATTTTAGCTTTTTAAGAAGATTTTAATAACAACACGGACAGCACATTTTAATTTCATAAGTGTTTTATACAATAAAGTGATTATCCTCCCTGAAGATGACAGCTCGCTGAAACATGCTGGAGATAAAAGAATGAATAAAACACAGCAAAGTAGTACAAAGTTGTGCATTTAGTTGGTTTCCATTTCTGAAATTGAAATATTTCCTATTGGTAATGTTATCATCAAAAAAATCGCTTTTTTGGAGACGCAATTACGTCACGCTGACGCACATCCTGTTTCATTTATTTTTGCAGTAGTTCTGACCGCTAAACAGGCACAGAACGGGACCAAGTTCCATTGGAGGCAGATAATGTTCGGCCGTTTTCTTTCAAAGAGGCACACAAGTTTGCGAGTTAATAGCAGTCAGTATTGTCGGAGAAACTTCTCTAATTCCAGCCTGAGACACGGGAAAGACAAAGCTGAATTACAGCGATTTGCGGAGGTTCGTCAGATTAAGTCCTATTGCTATTATTGGATTTCAAGCCAAAATCGTTTCACAGCCGAGAAAGGATACATCACTGAGATAGAACGGAGTTTCAAAATTTAATTGCTCGTTGAACTAATTTGACCCCAGAACTTACCAACAGAACCTCAAAACAAAACTAAATGCAGCAGATGAAAGAAATACCATTCTCTGAACAAAGGAGATTAAACCAGCGTCTGTCTAAACGCAACTAAATTCTATTTAACATATATAACTACATGTTGTGACCTATCTCACTTCATCCTCTGATTCACAGTTGGTTTAAAAATATATTACCCCTTCAAAGACGAAGCGTGTCTGTTTTATATAAGGACTCAGTGCGTACCGCGCTGTAAACATTCTCCACTTCGGTTATAAAAAGCAGTCTGTTAACCTTTAAAATACTAGCGACAACTTTACATACGACAAGGTTTAACATTAAAAAATTCTACGTGGTGCCCACATTGCGTTTACGTGTTTTGTACGGATCTCAGAACAAACAGCAACTTTTGCCTTATAAAACATTAAGAGATTGGTTTTTATAACCGAAGTGGAGAGTGTTTACAGCGCGGTACGCACTGAGTCCTTATATAAAACAGATACGCTTCGTCTTTAACCTTTTAAAGCCTAGCGGTAACTTTACGTACCACCAGGCATAACATTAAAAAATTCTACGTGGTGCCCACATTGCGTTTATGTGTTTTGTACGGATCTCAGAACAAACAGCAACTTTTGCCTTATAAAACATTAAGAGACTGGTTTTTATAACCGAAGTGGAGAGTGTTTAC
>BLKM01000702.1:0-46859 GCA_013340265.1 Coptotermes formosanus
GGGGGGGTTCTAAAAGTGGGATGCCCATTATGTGGGGAGGTAGTGCATGACATACATGTTGGTGGGAAGAACTTTTTAACAGTAAGTGGCCAGGAAATTGCTTACAAGAAATTAATTAATTTTACTAAGCCTGCACAGTTATGGTATTTAGGTAGATTTTTGCACAACATAAAATGTACATGGGAAAACCAAACGGAGACAACACTACGCAAGGCAGAGGTTTTTTGGAGTGACTATATATTATATGGGACTTAGAGCATATGGCTAAATTTAAGGGAGGTGTACTGCAGAAAGCTGGAGTTTGCAGTCACAGCCTGGTGTAATGTATACGTACTTGGAACTGAACTAATTACCTCTACACTGCAAAGTAGAAGAGGATCGGACTTAGTGAAGTGAAGTGGAACTTAACTACCGCCGCCGCCACCACCACCACCACCACCACCACCACCACCACCACCACAGAAGCAGCAGCAACAACAGCAAAACAACAACAACAAATACCTGTGTTACTTTCAAGAAATGCATGGGCATTTGAAAACAAAAATAACTCAGACCATCAGCAGCTGCATGAGGGTTTAAAGGCCAGACAATACAGTTAAAACTCACAACATATGAATGTTCAATAATAGAAAAATAGAGCAATACGTAAAACATTGTAAACTGTAACAGTATTGCTGAGAATAGCTGGGTTGGGAGGTATGCTAGCAGCAGAGTTTCTGTGCATGAAGGTGTTAACTCCACGTTGACTTGGGTGACCACCTGAGAAGATTTAGTGCATTTATTTGCTGTGAAAGCTTTAGGTCTTACAGAAAGTCTGGGTTAACAACTTCTACATGAATAACACAACCAACTAGTCTGACGTAATTACTCCTTTTGCTTTGCGTATCTTCCAACTCACAGACTGGGTGCTACTAGCTCATTTTTATGTTCAGAAGCCTTACACCTCATTCTTTGAAATTCTTGAGACGCAAATATTTTTCTTTTCTCTGTGATGGCAAACTCAAACACAAAACAAAGTAGAGGAAATACAATGAAAATAACCACAGAGTAAAAATGATGTATCAGTTCGGAGGTTGTACACATCTGATCAAGATTTGGTAGGATGATTATGAGAGGCGATGAGGGAAGTGCTGGTAGCTGAGTTTCAACAATGATCTCTAGTTACAGCATGCCCTCACACTGTGGAAGGGGTGTGCTGGTGAAAATGTTTCTGTATCATAAAATTCTCTAATGCAAACTGTGTTGTAATATAATTCCCATGTCATAAGCTGAGTTCCTACAGAAAATTTTTTTCATCCACAACTGTAATAAAAGCACACTTTTTACCCATTAGAAATAATAATATATACACAACAGTAAAACACTCTAAATACAAGATGCACAGTGCGTAATCTAAAATAAGAATATCCTGGTAACATGAGTGATGCATGCACATACGCAAGCTGAATTTCTTGAAAGAAACTGTTTTGGCCAGGTCTGTAGTTTTGCATTTTGTGTTTAAACTAAATGTTTAATATTTATCTCAGATTTTTGTGAAGGTAGATTTATGGTAAATTTAATGAAGCTTACTGTCATGTTTAATGAAATTCCGTAACTCACACATCTGTAATGTGGGGGGTACACGGTACCTTTAAATTCATAAGACATAGTGCTGTTTTATTGGGAACATTTACTTGAAAAGAAAAGAGGGTTCTGGTTTTGAGAAAAACCAAGCACAGCTGATCCCATACCAAGGGCTGAGCCTACATTTCTTGAAGTAACTGTCCAAGTAATGCAAATAATGATAGATTTTCTAACAAAGAACAGCTGAAACTACAAAAAGCATTTTCTACAGATATTCAGGCACATCTAAGTAACTTTACACATATCATGATAATAAAGTTTGAACATCTCAGGAAATCCGTCTCATAAGACACTACTGGTACATTACAGACATATATTTTCCAACCTTCAATGTAATATACTAGTTTTATATTGCAATGTCCATAAGCAGATTATTTTCCATAATTCAGTAACTTCATAACACACTGAAGCATTAATGTGTAAGTTACATCCAATGTAAATGGAATTGCTTCTGGCTATGAAGCAAAGGATACGCCTTGATGTGACACACTTCTGAAAGTGGATATATATGTATGTATACATTTTTGCAAATGTGCGTGCTTTTTTAAAGGCAGGGGGTTGGGGTGAGGCACATTTGGATATGTTATTTCCAAATCCCTGAACATCAATAAACGTGATTCATATCAAATGCTTTCATTGTTATGATCATATACTTGCTCTGTGTGCGTGTTGTCCACATTTTATTAGTGCAAGTGTATATCCAAGTGCTGTACAATTTTAATGCCTATTCTAGGGGCACTACTGTGAACACACATCATGTTATCATATATGCAACTATCAACACACAGTTAGTTTATTTCTCCCAGCAGCTGGTGCAGACAGTAGCCAGATTATATGACTTAAACAGTTAAAGGGCAGTGAAATCTTGTACAGATTTTTTCAATAAACTTCAGTTCATAACTTGATAAATGGTATTCAATGACATTGTCAGTGACTACATTATTTTATTATATTATGTAAGAAACATATCAGTTTCAGTGTGAGAGGCACATAAAAAGGCATCCATGCAGAATATAACACAATAAAAATAAATGCAAAACTTCGAATTAAATCACAGACTGAATCATAAGGCAACTCCTGAGATGTCTGTACACAGTTGACTGAGATTTATGGTTTGCTGGGTGGTAACTTCATTTTTCTGTGTACAAAAGTTTGTGAATGAAAAGCATGACTTTCCAGGTGTGACATTTTGCACACACAAAAGATCTACAAAATGTATATTCATACAATTAAACATTGAAAACTCTGTACAATATATATAGTACAAATGTGTGAAATGGCAGTTTTGATTTCAGAGTTCTCATCACTGAAGATGAAGAAAACCTGGTGATTTCCCAAAGCTGCAATGATCTATGCCCTACCTGTCACAGGCTGATGAGTCACACTGCATTTATATACATCAGGGACCATATTCAAGACTGAACAGTATCCCCTCAACAGCACAGGCAACAGTACAAGACTGAACATTTAGATGGCACTTGGCCTGCAACTACTTGCTACACATTGACAAACACACTAGTATTTTGTTTCTCTCTTATTCTACTACTGGTTTGTCTATAACAACTCAACTCACAGATGGCAACAAAATATTCCAAATAAACTATAAAAAAACATGATCAACTTAACACATTTATATCCAGCTGGATTATTTTCAGACTGTCCTTTGCAGTCAAATTGTTTAAAGAAAATATTACCATCTACACAACTTAGATATACGAAAAAAAAACAAACCCACTGATTATCCACGCATGATACTGAAATTCTTCTAAACCTCCTGACAGTATTTATCACCAGATACTCTGCAGACTGACATACACACTGTTTTATCTGAAAAAGAATGCCTTCATTCTGCCCGTGTTGCTAATACAAAATTGTACGTCTAATACAAAATTAAATAGATTTTATTCACAGATGTTTTTTAATCAACATTATTACTAATCATCTAGAAGGAATCTTCAAATACTTTATCTACTAATATCTACCTCTTTTAATAATATTTTAAATCGTATATTTGTATGCATTTATGTAAAGATCGAGATGTGCCTCCAAAAATACAAATATACGTTGGCAGAGAATGAAACTACTATCTTCTATAAGGTGTACAGCCTGAAGATGACCCCATGTTGGTTGAAACATATAGCTGTTTAATGTGAATACATACCTCACTAGGGGACCATGGTGGCGCAGTTGAGGCATTGCGCTACAAGCTGGCAGGTCGTGGGTTCGATTCCCAATGGTGTCACTGGAATTTTTCATTGACATAATCCTTCTGGCCGCAGTATGGCCCTGGGGTCGACTCAGCCTCTAACATAAATGAGTACCAGGAATATTTCCTGGGGGGTAAAGGCAGCTGGTGCATAGGGCTGACAACCTTACCACCTTCATGTGCCAACTGTCTTGAAATCTGGGAGCCTCAACCTGCTGGAACCCTAAGGGCCTATCCAGGCCTGTAATGGGATTGCTTTACCTTTACCTTTTACATACCTAACTATAATTAAGTTGTGTAGAAAGTAATATTAGTTGCTTTAAACAGTTGGACTATAAATACAACAGGATGCATGACATCAAAATTCATTTCTGTCATCCGTTTCAACACTGCTGTAACAGTGGTCATACTTAAACTTGAACAAGCATATTAGAAGTTTCTGACTGCTTGTATTTAACAGAGGAAGAATATGTCAAAAAAGTTTGCCCAGCATCATAAAAACTTCTGTATCTGACTGTTACTCTGATTGCTCATCAATTAACAGCATCTATAAAAACAATACTAAATACATTTCTGAGATACCTACAATGGGGTGAAAACATTTCAATATGCAGATACTATATACACAGTTTAAAAAAAATGTTCAGAGATCACTTGAATGATTGTGTCAAAATATTAATTGGCAGTGATGAATAGGTTAATATTCTGTCCCTGTTTAAAACATATCACAACCTACCTTCTATAAGAGTAGTAAAAATGATGCTCCTCACTTAGGTTGTGGTGTAGCAGTTCTTGCCACATCATGTGGAGAAGACCGTGCTGGAAGTGGCAGAGCAATGGTTGCCGTGGGAGGCAGACTGGATGCTGATGCAAGGGTTGTGTCCAGCTTCCGAGCCTCATGTTCTAACAACAAAGCATCTAGTGATGGATCCTGTGATACAGTGCGTAGGGAATCCCCTAGAGCTTGCCTCAGTTGCTGCATCTCTCTCCCAGTTCGTGAACTTCTCAATACGTACAGTTGTCTGCGTTTCACCTCTTGATTCAGTTGCTCTCTCAGCAACTGTATCTATAAGACAGTAGGATAAAACCTTAGTCATCCTGAAATTTTCGGCACTGTCCACAGTCTCAGGCTAAAAGTCTCACAAAGCTGCATGACATTCTTCTTCAGGTGGAATGGTGAAAGGGGAGAATATACCCCATAAGTCTCTTAGAAAGAGCTAGTTAGCTAGTCTCGGTCCTGGTCCAGGGATTGAGACTAGCTCTTTCTAGTGGGGCCATCAGAGGAGGTTCTCAGCTTCCCAATTCGATCTGAAGACAGAGGCAGATTTAGCCTCCGAAATGGTGTGGATTTTTAGCCACAGATGATGGACAATGTCCAAAATTGCAGTCCCAACTATGACCATATACTGTCATCAAAATTCTTCAATGCTGAATTAAAACCTTGTTTAGAGTTACAAGTATTTGATACTGTTATCACCCCTGCAGCTGAAGAACATCGTTAAATAACCTAAGAATGAATTCCCAACACCAGAAGATAGTCAATGGTCTTACAACTGACACTTCCATCCACCTCCCATTAATGGTGATTGGAGGACAGTAGTTCCTACTCTGACTTAAAACACTACAATTACTATCGCAAAGTAAACACCTGGCTGTTCTTTATCTCTTTTCCCCTTTATTTTGTATTGCAAGGACCTCTCTCATGGTTTTCCAACATCAAGATATATAACGGAACTACCAGCAAGCTTCTGTAGCATTTGACTAAGAAATTGCAATGCATAATGATTTTAGTGTACTACTAGAAACTCTTGGCGCTGACCTTTCTTTTAGCTTATCACAAAGGAAGAAATTTGCAACTCCTTTCCATTCTCTGCATGTAACAAGAAGTAGTTTTATGCACACGTTCCAACACATGCAGAAAATGGGCATATACCTAACCATGTATGTGCATCACTCTCCAAAACTACTGAGTGGATTGTGATGAGATTTACTGTTGACGATTCCACACTAAAATTTGTCGGGTAATATCAGTCCCTGTAACTGCTACTTTACACAGATCAGTTTTCTCATAAATAGCTCATAATAGAAAATATTAGAACATGCACATATATCACCACTTTGCATTACTTTATGTGTGCACTTCATGCAGAGGCTGGAAAAAAGTGATGAATATGAGACAGCTTGAAAGACCAAAGAGTCACGTTTATTCTTTTCCTTCTGGTGAATGAACTGGGCTGGTAACACTGATCCTTGTGAGCTTGCCATAATCAGAACTGGCCCATGTTTAGAACCTTGTTTCCTGTTCCATGTGACTTGTGTATGTTACAAGATGGCACGATTATTTTAACAATTTCAGAATCATACCTTAAAGTGTTACCCACTTTTACAAAACAGCCTAAAAATTACTGGATTTCCTGTAGTACTAGGCGGAAAGGGTTATTACCTGGTTTTCTAATCGCAGCACCTGTTGTCGGTGGGACTGCTCCCTTGCTTCCAGGAGCCTCTCTGCCTGTAGCTGGGCTGCTCTCAGCCTCTCTATCTCAGCAGTGCGGTCTGGTTTCATATCTGATGAAAGCTGTGCTCGTAACCTGGTGATTTCCGCCTCTTTATCCACTACCTGAGCTTCTAAGCGACGCACTTGCATACGAAGGTCTCTGTTTTCTTGCTCTAAGCCATCAGAACTGGACTCTTTTTCTGGCCTTTCATAGCTCTTGCTGCGGCCAACCCCTGTCTTGGCATAGGTTCTTTCCAGGTTGCGTTTCTCTGCTTCCAGCTGGCGAATCTAAAAATATTTGTTCATATTCTCAATTACTAACATGCCTCTCATACTGAACTGCACAAGAGATATTAAACAATAAAAACTGTACTGTTTGCCCAGACATCCATCCATTTGCATTAAGTAAAAGCAAGCAAGTCAGTGTTTAGACCTATAGGCTTGAGCTTCACAGGTCATGAAACTAGGAATATAGGGTATTAAATTCTCAGAAATTCTGAGATTTATACAGCTCATCTATTAGTCAAAGGATGATCAAAGCAAGGGGTTTATGATGGACTAGACATGTAGCATCTGTGAAACCATTACATGCACACAGAATATTGGACAGTTGTAGAGTCTGCTCCATGCTGCGGTACAGACATACACAATATAAATGTGTTCCTTGCCATTTTACACTTCCCACTGACCTTTGATGTTAATTTTTAAATGAACAGTGCACTGAGTTTCCAGAAGTAACACTACAGTCTTCTTTACAATGAACTATTATATTAATTTTCTATTTTATTCATGCCTTTTCACTGATACTCTCAGGAGCTTGTACTACACAAAATCAAATGACAGGATGATTAATGAAACAATTGTAGGGATGTGTACTAAAGTAGCTGTAGCATAATTTAAAGTACTATCCCAGCATTGACTGAGGAACTGAGGAAACTATAAAAAACAGGGCTCTGGGTTGGTATTTAAACCTGCGATGTCCTGAATATGAAGAAGTGTTACCAACTATACATGATGTTCATTGGCAGATGGCATAAAAAATGAAGTTACAGTAATACGAGCATGAGTTCTGGAGGGACAACAGTATGACTCCTTAGAGAAGGAAGATGTCAGACAAACAGTCACTGGGAAGAACAAGGGAGGGACACTGCGTGAAGAGAATCAGGGAAGCATAAACATGGATACAAGAGGATCTTTCATAGGAGGACAGAGAAGAATGGAGAAAGCTTTGTCACAAGATCCATCTGATGGAAACGTCAACTGATGATAAGAAAGCCTTTCTCTAAGATGCTCCATTGGCACAGCTCACTGACATGGAGAGGGTTAAGGATTTACCAACCTAATAAAATATACAGAAGAATCCCCATAATACTGCAAACCCCTTTTAGTTTTTAGAATGCCACATCACATTCTCTTCAAACAGAAGGAAGAGTTACATGCAGACATCAACCCTTTAAAGACGAAGCATATCTGTTTTATATAAGGACTCAGTGCGTACCACGCTGTAAACACTCTCCACTTCGGTTATAAAAACCAATCTGTCAATGTTTTATAAGGCAAAAGTTGCTGTTTGTTCTGAGATCCATACAAAACACATAAACGCAATGTGGACACCATGTAGAATTTTTTAATGTTAAACTTGGTGGTATGTAAAGTTACCGCTAGGCTTTAAAAGGTTAAGGGATATACTGAAGGTACTGAGCGACTGCTGAATGGATGACCTTTCATTACTGACAGATGACATTTGCACAAACTACAAACTACATGTCCACCTTGTCCGACAGAGATTCCACTTTTCCTCGCAGCTCCATGCGTTCTCGCTGTGATGTCTGCAACTGTTGCATCAGTTCCTCATCCTTGCTGCCTGCACTCTCTGGTGGCCAGCTGGCCAGTCTCAGTTGAGATTCAAGACCTGAGCGTTGAACCTCACTATTCGCCAACTCAGTCTGTAGCCGCTGGGTCTGATCTGTCAGATGCTGGTTGATACGTCGCAGCTCTGCCAGTGCTTGCTGTGAAGTTTCCAGACGCTCCACAACCACCCTGCGCTCATTCTCACTGTTTGTGAGTGATTTCTGAAGCTGTACACAAAATAAAATGAAAGGCGTGAGGCAAAGAATATGGTATGTCACCACTCTATGGAGACACAACTTATAATAGGAGCTTTCAGTGACATTTGGTAAGGAGTTCCACATTGAAAGCTGTCAGGTAGCTTCATAATAATACAGACATTGCAGCCAGCACTCATGCTTCATATTTGAATGGTCCTGGGATCAATTATCAGCCCAATGATCAATATCTTCTCTGATAATTTTAAAGTGGGCCATCCCATTGTGCACTGAGAACAAAATTGTTGGAACAATAAAAGGCTGTACAGCACAACTTCAATTTATTCAAGGCGTTTTTTAGTATCACAATTATACACTACATGTTTCAGCATTATTCCTGTGCCATCCTCGGGTGTGTCTGTTACAGAACCTTTCTATACAGGTCGTTATTGCAATATCATCTATATTAAGTGCGATCTCACTGATATTACAGGGTAAAATAACTGCAAGCCAATTATCATTTTATAATTTTAGGATAAGAGTCCCAGAACAAGGTGTATTGAGGTTAAAATGCTAAAAAATTTAAAATTAAAATTGACACGTAAAGGATAACGATACTGTTAAAAATGGGCAGCAATGTATGCAGTAATGTCTAAAATTTTAAAATGTACAATTTTTGCTGGCTTGTGGCTCACATGATGTCAAACATTTGTTGAAGTGTAATAGGTCCTTATAGGGCGCCGTTGTCATAGATGTTTTGGTGGATGGCCCAGGAATAGTGCCGAAACATGTACGGTGTAATTGTGATACTTAAAAAACACCTTGAATAAATAGAAGTTGTGCTGTATGGCCTTGCATTGTTCCTATAATCTTGTCTGAGTATTTTCATTATGTGCAACCAATGCAATAAAATGTTGGGACAGAACACAACCTTAATATAAGTCACAAACATTTCTAGCATGTCCTTTTCAAGTAATTTTTCAGAACCATCCTACCGTATGATACCTTAGAACCAGAAAAGTCAAAAGAGTTTCAGTATATAAACCAAAAATAAATCAATTGTGCTGTAGTGTAATAAATGAACACAAAATAAATTACAAAGACCACCTTGGAAAATGTGTGTAGTACAGTGGACTTCAAAAAAGAGCTGTTTGCTATAGAAACCGCTTCCAGAATACCAGCCTCAAAGTTGGGAACAATAAATATCACATTCCCTTAAACAAGAACACAAAATATAGTCAGAAGTGTACCACAAATATAAAATCTGCACGCCAGAAATACATAAAAATAGACATTCCCTTGTTACATAACTCAAAGACATTCAGTGATGTCGTAAGCTACTGCTCCAACAACAGCACATTCACACTGCCTTCAAGGCTTGTAGTACCTCACCTCAGTCACTGATATGAAGAACCTTTACACCAACAGATGCCCAAATGTAACAGAACCTTATACTACAGTTTACAGTGTAAGTTTAGCTGTATTAAAACACGTTTAAATTTTTGGCATGAATTTAATACAACAATTTGTTTTACAATATCAAATCCTTGTATTAGACTACCTGTCACCCAGAATTATAATTATACTGTCATTTAAACATGCAATGACACACACACATGCATACATACATTCCATGGATCCATAAGAGTGTCACAAAGACAATAGGAAGTGGAACAACTCATAAACACATCTACCGAGCTTTTACAGTGTAAAATACTACAAACAGTCTATAAAACAGTATTTTGGATCATATTTACACATAAAAAATTCATCTATGAGAGTAAAAGGAGTGTGTATTTAAGTATTTTCTTCACGTTACTTTAAATGTTGTCTATTCATTCTAATAAACATGTTAAAATCCTTTCACAGAGTCACAAAAACTATAGCTAACCTGTTTCAGCTTCTCACTACTTGACTGTGAGGTTGAACTGGTGTCCAGCAAAGTGCGTTGTAGACTTTGAATTTCAGCCCTCATTTCTGCCTCCCCCGTGTTTGCTCGCTCCAGTGCTAAGTTCAGTTGGTCAATAGTTGACTTCAGTGATGAACATCGCTCTTCAAGACTTGCAAGATTCCTCCCCTGTACTTCACACTTATCTTGCAGCTTCTGTATAGCAAAAGTTCTTACGTTAGTACTAATGAAATCTGTGGCATAGGCTACTCTCTGAAACATTTATAGTCATTCAGCACTTCAAAGCAATTTTGTGCTTTTAAGGATCACAAAGGTTTATCACCATGCCTATCAAAGCCATAACCTGAGCCACTTGAGTCCAGGACATACTTTCACACGTTTCAAGATTCATTTTATTGTGATCTCTCCAGCTGGATTTAAATCTCGCAAGTGGTGACTTCCTGTAACTTTGTCAGCTAAAATTCTGAACAAATTTCTCATGTTGCATGTCCCCACCCATACAGTCATCCTATTTCTTTTTCTTGGACATTCTGACCCTTGCAGATGAGACACTACATTGTCTCAAAATGTCAGGAACCAAATTCATTCATTCATTCATTCATTCATTCATTCATTTACATTCAAGTCAACCCAAAAAGGTTGGAAAACCTACTGGATATAGAACAAGTCAAAAGAATTAAATGTACATACAAATACAATTACAAATACAATGACAATAGGATTACGATGAATACATTACTACAATTTATGTAGGACAAGATAAAATATTGAATGCATGAGTAGATATATAAAAGTAGCTGACTGTACAGAGTAAGAAACATTTAACAAATAATAAAACCAAACAAAGAAAATCTGACCTGGTGCCCAGGGATGCAGCATCAGCAATTATTAGCAATTCGTATATGTGAAACTGACTTCATGATCTGTGCAATGCTGTGTACCTGAACATGTGAGTCCTTCTCCTGCAGAATCATCTGCAGGCGCTGCAGATCCCCCTCTAAGGACAGCCTCTGCACTTCTAACTTTGTGGCCCGAGATTCATTACGGCCCAGTTCCTCTTGCAGACTACGTTTCTCAGCCTCCAGTCTGGACATTGCTTGCCGCATTTTATCGAGTTTATCCTAGAGATAGGATAAATGTTACATAACTCTGATTTCCTAACGTAACTTACCAAGAATTCTACTAAGGCCATTATATTGTTACAATAAAATGAATTGTCTATATTTAGGAAAAGCCATTATTAAAATTACTACAGTTCCTAATAAGAAGATTATAGCTATTACTAACCCTAAAGTGGGCCTTACAAGAAATTATTAATATCAATTAAAATGTGATTCACAACACACACAGAATTTCAACCATACAAGAAATTAAATGGAAACATATTACAGACTTCACAAATTACACAGGTTATAAGCATGACAGAAACAAGAAGTTTCAACAACAACGACAATTGTAGAACTAGAAATCTATTCAGTAGGAACGTAGGCTTTGCGTTCTGTTTTCCCATTCAGGAAAGCAATGCAGGCTAATAGTTTGGAAGAACAGGGTGAAAGACTGGGCTCTGGCACGGCCTTTAAAAATCATAAAAATGAACCAGAGGAAGGAGAAGCCCAAGAAGAAACTTGAAAACATGGAAAGATGCTCCATAATATGAAGTATTTTTAGTTTTAACAACTGTAAAGGATATTTCAAATACAAGCTACAAATCATAATGAGTTCCATATTGTATTTCATCTCATTTCTGAGAAAGAGGATAAAGTCTAATTTCAAATTCATGGACACTACAACTACATATGACTGACACAAACAAAAATGAAATCTCTATGTGAGAAAGTGTAGTGCAGGGTGACATATCACATTTCATCAGAGTCTGTTACATGGTGTCCAGATTATGACAATCACGACCTCCCCATTAAGTACCACAGACATTCGAGATTGAATGTAAAAGAGCCCTTCATACCTCATACTGTCCTTTCTCTTCAGTCCCACTGCTAATGGTCAGCTCCAAAGCCATTACTTTCTCTCTCATCTGCTGGGCTTCTTCAGTTTTCTGTTGAAGAGCGTCTGTCTGCAATATGACATTGCACATAACTTCTACATTCTCCTTTACAGCCATTAACTACGAACTACCTATACCAACTCTATAACTGCAGGGTCTCCTTGACAAATATTTGTAATCAGCCAAAACATTCTCTAATATGGGAGTGAAAGTCTTATCATCATGATCATAAACATCAGGCACTGGAATTGGCTGAACTTGTCTTGGAGTCTGAAAAACTGGGAAAATAAAGTCTTCCAGTTTATAATATCCTTATAGCTGCAACTCATAAAGAGTTTCTCCTGACTGAGGATTTTGTAATTCATCTACTGTACATTGTATTCTGTTCAGGCACCAAATATCATCAGTGCCTGTTATTTGCTACATGCTGCAATCTCGTGTGAAGATTATGTTCCCATTGACCATAACCAAAAGCATTACAGAAAGGCAAAAATAACAATCTTACAAATCACTACCATTAAGTCAAAAATAATAAAGCTGTTGCCTTCCTAACACATGTTAGAAATAACATAAATGGAATATAGATGTAAAACACTGTAAATCCTGGTGTGAGAAGGATTCTAACCATGTACAAAGCACGTACAAAACTGCCAAATTTAACTCATTTATAACAAAACTTCATAAGTGACACTGGCAATTTTTATCTGGTTCTATTAATTATAAATATGCACAAAGAGAATCCACTTTATATTTCATCATCTGTTGTTATAATATACAAAATAAATTAAAAGGTGTACAGTACACTATTTCTTTTCAATGTTGCTTTAAAATTTGACATTATAAAAGTCAGAAAAAAAATTGCGAGGATTAGAACTGAATATAGCGCCTCAGTTTTAATCCATGCTGCTAATGTAAATCTATTGGACAGAAATGTAAATACCTTAAAGAAAAACACAGTAATCCTACTAGACATAATAAGACATTGGTAGACAGACTCTGATCCATAGTGCTACTGCTTTTATATAGGACGATATACATGGACTGAGACACAAAATAGCAGTAAAATAATAATGACACATGGATAAAGGCAAAGTTGCCACCACGCACACCCACGAAGGCATATAGGGGAGTGGGTATATACCTCCATGCATTCTTAGGCTCAACACATAAATGTTCCACTTTGTGCCCCAGTTGCTTTATCTGTGGGTGAAGTGCCACCAATATCCACTGAACATGAGGCTGGGTGGGTCCTAGAGCCAGTTTAGACACTTTGAAGGAGTGAAAAACCTCAAGTCCCTGCTGGGAATCCAACCACAACTCCTCAATCATTAAGCCTGTAACTTAGTCACTATACCAACTCAGCTATTCAAACAATGGAGCTGAACACAATGAAAAAAATGATGGGGCTACACAAATTTAACCTAAGATGGAGGGATATTCGCTGATAATTTTACTGCACATTCTGACCTACACTATTTGTAAAAAGAAACAAAAAAACAGACAGACAGACAGACAGACAGACAGATAGATATTCGTGCTCAATCAGAAGGCAGTTTGTGCTCAAGTATAACTAGTTATTGCTCTTGGCATGTGGTGCTAGCAACCAGGCAGTGCTTCCTTACCTGGGTCTGTAAGATGGCCTGTTTCTGGCCCAACTTTGCTTCCAAAGCACCTTTCTCATCTTGAAAAGCTCTCACATTTTGCAATGCTGTATTCAGTTTTGCATCCACTTTATTCTGCAGTTCCTGTGCCTCTTGAAGTTGCTTCTTTGCACTCACAACTTGGGTCTTGAAGTCATCCTGAAAACAAGAATATAGATACACCTCTTAGTCCTCTCTGCTTTCTTTGTCAGTACTTTCTACATTTGGACAGAATAACTGATTGTGGGCTTATTTAATGACACCTTTTCAACTGAGTTGATATAACACAATCAGCGACATGCATGATAACTATGGGACTGGTAGTCGAATTTCCGAATTCCCAGCAACTTTGACTGGGTGGGAAATTACATTAAGCAACAGTTAAATACATAAAGGTCTAATAATGTCAGGCAGAAATCATTACTGAAAAGTCTGAAAGGTTTGACTATCAGATATTGATCAAATTCTGGTATAATTAATCTAGGCAGGAGGAGAAATATTATGTTCTACGATCCACAAACTATTCACTCTATCTGGAATGAAGAAGACCTGCCACAGCACTCGAAGGAATCAGTATTGTACCCATTTATAAATATGACAGCTAATGTACATGTAATGTAACACTGAGGCACTTTCAGATCTCTGCACCCTGGTCTCTACTACAATGGTCATAAAATTTAATCCACTGGGGGTCATACTTTTTTGGTGTTGTTCATAACTGTACATGTATTATAGAATGTCATTACTATTATCTGGGCCTGTTATCATATTTCATTGTAAAACTTACTATTTATATGCCTACCTTGATTTTCTGTTTGCTAAATTCATTTGTCACACATAACCTCAAAGTTTCAGACAGTTGAAATGTTTTGTAATTTCTTTTTTAACATACAATATTTTGTGCACAATGTATAGGTATATTCATAATGTTGTCACATACTCTATCACTTTCCTAGATATAAGCAATAACAAATATTATGACTTATGTTTTTATTTTCCTTAAATGGCAAGAAAATAAAATTTGTAACTGCATAGGGATGTGACATAACAAAAAGAAGCCTATGTCATGCCACAACAAATTTGATCCTAACATATGTAGCAGTAAATCACGTAACTGCAATCAAGCATAAAGCAATGCGTAGTAAGTACTATGACTGTATGCATTTTTGCCTTAATTATCCATTGTGAAAAATGCATCTTGACCTCACGGTTTCACTTGGTCAGAAGCAATAAATATTAGATGTTATGACTATCCATTTGCAGTGTGTTCATAATCATCTGACATGCAAATCAAACTTATTTTGGGCCATATTATGTCAGAAAAAACTACGGCCTGTCATGTTCCACTGCATGTTTCATAATTATGTTGTAAATGGCACATTTTCAGAAAAAACATATCACACAAAATGTGTCTTTTGATTTTCTCTACACCTTTTATCTGAAACTTTCCTCAGTACAAGAGAATGCAGTAAGATATTATTATAAACTTGTTATGTAAATTAGCCTGTTATTTGTGTCCCATGTTAAACAAACTTGCATTTTCTGCACAGATTTTAGTGAAACCACCTCACATAAGCTTTTGTTACAATCCATCTAGTTGGGGCCCATATGCTGCATGCAGACACAGATATGGACAGACATTACAAAGATAATGGTCACTTTTTGCAACTTTGTGAATGTGCCTGAAAAGGAAATACAAACTAACTGTAGTAACTAGCAAGCAATTCGATTCTTTATCAACTTCAAGATTTTATACAATATGTCTTTCTCTCACGGGTGCGTTCACAATCTCATGTTCATGAAGTGCAATGTGCATTTACAAATGAACCTGTAGAGTATAACTGTCACACTCGATGGGCATGAAATGTCACTACCAAAATGTAGGTTCTTTTAAAAGTGCTAATAATCACAACCACTAGAGATTGACCGACTTCAAGCATTCCATTATATTTTTCAAATAATTTATAATTGCATACCCTCTCTCGTTCAATCTGTGCGACCTGCTGCATCAAAGAGCGAACACCTTTCCTTACAATTTCCGGATCAACATCCACTATAGCGTCTCCCCGTGAATCACCATGGTCTTGAGCTGAAACAAGCCAAACTGTGACATACTGATTTTTGTAACTCTTTCAATTTTGCCACACGGATGAAATTTTCACACGTGACATTTACTAAATACGTTCTGGCTTGTTACTTGAAGCCACATTCATAAAATAATGAATAATACAAATTGCAGCACAGTGACTACATACAAGCTAGATAGCCTCGACTAAATGTTCTGTAGAGGCACTAGAAATTTCCCTTCTTTGCGACCACTTTTATGGTGCACCCATCAGTAACAGAATGTGTGATCTTCTGAGCTTGTATTTCCCACTCTGCCACCTATATAAAGTCAAATTTTATGTTTCTGTTTTCCAACAATATGCTGAAATGTATTTGAATTTCCTACACAGAGACCTTAATTTAATTATGCAACTGATAGTTACATAAATCTGTACCTTTGGCAGGACTCCATCTTCTGGAAGGACTCATCAGCCTGTAGGGTAAAGTAACACTACCATCAAATTGTATTCCTGCAATTCTTCTAAGCGTGGAGCCAACACTACACAGTTTTTGTTCCACTTCTTTCTTTGCTCCTTCCAACTGCAGCAGCTGTGCATCCAGAGCACGTACTCGGCCCTCTGCTCCTCCCAAACGAGCCTGGAACATGTCAAACTCAATTTTTGTTTGCCCTTTCTGACTGCAGTTAACTACGCACCCAAATGACCTCAGCTCCATTGAAAGAGGCACAACATGAGAACTACTTCAGTTGTGCACTTTCAGTCCTTAATATATATAATCACTGTTGGTGATTTCATCCTAGTCTAACCACATCACAATCTGTCATATAAATGGATACACAGTGACAACAAGGGAGCTTTACACAATTCATGGCAAGATATTTAATTCCACTGCTGATTACCCAGTTACATGCCGCTGTAATGCAGGAAGACAGTAAGTTTTAGTGCATATAACATTTTAAATTGACTATCGTAAATTTATAACAATGAAATGTTTCACACAAAAGTTGTAGACAGTTACAAGATCTGTATTTAACCCTTCAATGATCCTGGGGTTTGAATTCCAACTCCTGCCCATAACAGGGGTTTTAAACTCATACCAACCTTATATGCATTCATGACCAGATATAGTACACCAAGGCTGGCACTGAGGGGTTACCCACACACTGTTTTTAAGAAACAGAAATGAGTGATTACACACTGACCAAATATTACCAAAATTCTTTCAGCAGTTTCTGAAAACCAAAATGTGAATAAACAAGTGAATGGCTCTCTGGTAGGTGTTACTCAACTGAATTTGGTTGTCATCCATTACATGGAGGCAGCATGTTCTTCCAAAATGTCAGAACAAACGCACTACACTACAAGGTACAAGAATTCAGAAGATAATCCGAGGTGGACACTTTTGATCTTTCCGTGATGCAACTAATAAGAGATGGGTGGACATCAGTTTTCATGACAATTCGCCCACTGGAATGGAACAGAAACACATGCAACCTACATAATACACAGTACAGATACTGGGCTCAAATGCACAGAAACTATACATTTTGTCCAAAAATTGTAAATTTGTAAAATTTCCTGTAAAATTAAGAACAAGAATATGGTATATGAGCTCTTTATTTGCATCTTGGTTAATTTCATTATTCTCTATCAACTGCATGAATCAAATGACAGCATTACTAAACACGAACAGATGCTGAAGGAAGTAATTATGACCCATTTAAAGGTACAATCTCACCATGTGTTGCGACTGATTAAGGACAGATACAACAAAGCTGTACCAGCTGAAATCTGGAAGTCTGTGACACATTAGGACCATGTATCTGTGTAAATGATAAAAAACCAACAAAGTAAACCACACTTCTTGTGCCATACTTTGCTGGTATTTTTTATATCATAAAATTTGGGAACGAGTAAAACACGACAGGAGTGTTAACCATTATACAGCCATGCATGGTGCCAGTGCAACTGTCATTAAAATTTCACAAGGTGTCAAAGTCATGTACCTTCAGTTCTTGAATTTGTTGAGTTGCATCTGCCAAACAAACTTCCAAGTTGTGTTTCTGATCTTCAAGTTTCCTTTCTCTGTTACGACTGTCCTCAAGTCGCACAAGTAGATCTTGTTCTCTGGCTCTCCAACGCTCCTCTTCTTCCTCTCCATGTGCACGCATTCGACTTATCTCCTGCCTTGATAGGTCAAGGCCTCCATCAAGCTCGACAATCTAACAAACATAGCAAATTTTCCACAGTTTGTAACAAATGAAATTTTTATGGTGAGGGGTTGTTAGCACCATGTTCACTCATTCTAAGGTAAGAACAAAGATTTGTGATGTTTTTAACAGAGGACATACCATTGTGTTCCATTAACTCAACATATTAAGTTAACACAGTTGACACAACTATTCATTATTATAAAAACCATTTGATTTCAACCCTTTGGGATGAAACATGTAGCATTTAGCAAAACTAGTATTGTTTTTATAATAAAGAACAGCTGTGTTGACTGTATTAATTTCATACATATTGAAAGATTTGCGACCTTTTGGAACAAAGGACTGAAGATATATTTGAACCTAAAAAGGCAAAAATTAAGAGGGAAATAGGAAAATAGCATTAACAAGGGAATTCATAATTTGTGCTCAACACTCATATTATTTTGGGCATGAAAGCAAGCATGAGAGAGGCTGGCCATGTATCACACATGCATAAAACAGGAACACACATTGTGATTTGGACGGTTCATGGTTGGGCTTGTGTAGTAATATGCAAAAGGAAGCATCTGAGCATGTGCCTAACTCAGTAGCTACCTAGATACTGCATGGTACACAATTTGCTTTAACATCGTTTTCAGCTTTTAGAACTAATTGTTTAAATTGTGTCTGGAAAGAGTGATGCACATAGTGGTGAAGGGCTTAAGGATAAATAAAAAGGGACGTGATGTCTTGGTTAGAGAAAGTGGCATTCTTAGATAAGCTGGAAGAGGCATGACTATTGCTGTAGTAACCACAGTAGCATCCGACTACAGTGTAGTTGGATGCCATTGTGGTGCAAATGAATCTCTGATTAATTTTATAATTAAAATGAAGATCAGGGGAAGTGTCAAAAGCAGTGTAGCACTGAGTGCAGAATTTCATGTATAAGTTGTCATGAACCTTTCCTTGAGAAGAGAGAAAGGGCTAGAGGATGAGGAATAGAAAAAGTTGTCAGTCAGTGGTGCTGCAGTAAGTGCAGCTTCAAAGCCAGGAATGGGTGGTTTGACAACTTTAAGAAGTGGATGAGCACGCACAACGAGAAAAGAATAAGGGAAATGGCACCATGGGGCCAGTACTAAGCACCCAAAGCCCTTCACAAAGATAATCAAGCAGAAGGATTGCTTCCCACAGGAAATATTTAGCCTTTATGAGACAAGTCCAAAATTAAGCACATGATGCAAGCTGTAATGGCGTCATACAAGGAGGTGCACAAGGAGATGCAGAAGAAGGCAAAGCAATTAAAGAGCATTTCTATCTCCACCAAGTATTCAGTCTCCCCTATGGCCATGCAATCTGAGTCATCTGATCGCTGTCACAACATTCTGCCACAAACACCAGCATAATTCCAATAAATACCAACATAAATGTCTTTGTGTTTTGTATTCTCTTCCACGTGTTGTTGGTTCCCCTAGTCCCATTTTTTTCCATAAGGTCTTTATGTTGCAGTCTGTGGTTATAACCTCCATGAGTGGCAAGGGTTTCCTGCACACACACACACACACACACACATGTGCATGTAAGAATAATATTAAAATGAACCTTACACAGTTTTTGAAAACCTAGACTGGACTGAGGCAGTTCTTGGCGAATTTAAATGGCAGGCTTTTGTGAACAGGGTGGTTAACTTTAAGTAGCAGAATGTCAATCATTTACTTGGCTCACTACGTAACTTGCCTGTTTCTTGAGCTGATGCAGCTCTTGCTGTGCCCTTTCCCTCTCCTCAATTTCTGTGGCCAGCCGTGCCTGCAATTCCTTCTCCTCAGTCTGTATCTGAGTGTTGGTAGCCTGAGACCTCTGCAACTCCTCTTGTGCACTTTGTAACTGATGGGACATCTGTAGCTGCTGCCGCTCCAAGTCTCGAACCTGTGCCTGAAGACGTGTCCGTTCCATGTCAAGACCAGTCTTTGCATCCTCCAATGCTGGAAATTATATATCAGTATACAAACAACATTATATATAAATAAAAGACTACTATCACGACATAACTATCATCACTGCCACCTCAATACAGAATGATTTAACGCACAAAACAATAATAATAAGTGGCATCTGTGTATGCAGGAAACATCAATTTTCTCAGCAATTTGTGGAAATGAAAAATGAGTGAGTAAATATTACAAAAATCAATGATCATGTTTCAAACTGTATGATGACAGTAAAATTCCTTTTTAATGAAGTTCAGTGTATGGGAATCGACACCAAATTTTAAATGCGAGTAAGTTAAAATTTCAAAATTAAAGTATATTAGAGTACAGGATGCACAATTAATTAAACTAATGTCATACACAGCTGTCAACAGAAGGAAGTCTGTGGTTCAAAAGACATATTTCCTGAAAGCTTGCACTTCCACAAAAAATTGCATTACATATGCATCATATCCTACTCCCACAGACTTTGGGTTCATATAGCTCTGAAACAAGATACACATTTCAGCTAACTACCTCTACCTGCACTACTGGCAATACAAACATTTGTCCTAGTGAATTGCTAGTTTGTTCATCATTCTTCCTTCATATTCTACAACAGGAAAAAATATTTAATGTATATTCAGGTAAACATTGCAGTAACTGCACACTTACTAGAAATTTTCTGATAAGCTTCCTCCAGACCTCTGCCCTGCTCTCTCTTGTCCCCTTCGATTCTCTTCACATACTCTCGGAGTTCCTTGTTAGAACTGTTGTACTTCTCTTTTTCATAGTTGCTGTCTGTTAGCTGCTTTCGTACGTCAGTCAGTTCCTTGCGCAACATTTCACTGCTGTTCTCAGCTGTGGCAGATAGTTCACAGATACAGTAAAATTGCCACTTAAACATTCTTTGGACAGTAGTGAATTTGAACACCAAATTGACAAAATATTAAAGGAAGCATACTTAACTTCAGGAACAATAACTTGCAATTGTAGAAACTAAATGTTATGTGACAGAGAACATTAAATGAGGGTACTATTGTATCATACAAGCACACAAAGTACGTTGCTGATAGCAGAGATTGTTGTAATTCACAGTTTTTCCTCACATGAATTCTCTGCAGGGAATCAGTATCTCTGTGGACCAAGCAGCCAGATTTCAGGTAGAAAACCAAATATATATATTCTTAAAAGTTTCAACTATGATCTCTGAATGTCAGTGGCAATTCAGTGATCTCTGTTGGAAAGCAATAAAATAATTTGAAGACTGAACCAGATGTTTCAATTCAGCACGGGTGGTACTCACTGTGCTGTACTACGATCCTGATGTGAGAAACCTTACACTCACAAAAACTCGCCTGTATGTTCAGAAACTGTAATCATCTGCTTTACTTGCCAGAACATAAAAGTATTAAGCTATATGGAACAATTCCATAACCATGAAGAACAGCTGTATCTTGGCTATGCAGAATAGAAGTGGAATAAAGGATATCACATAACGTGAACTTTGTGGGTCACAGATGTCAGCTATAATTCGCAGGGCACATACAGAATTCTGAATTGGCAGAACCTATCAGTAGACAACTTACAGTCCATGTCTTCTCTGCATGCCAATTATCATTCTCCAAGTACTCAGACTAGTGTCCAATGGCTGGTGTTCATGAGCACAGTTAAGAACTTTTAAGGTCTATGAAAGCAGGGAACTTCTTGATACGGTTAACAACTATATACTTTTCAAGGAAGATGTGCACCGTGTGGTTGAAAAGTTAGTTCATTCACAAACCTTCTTTGAGTTTATGTGTAATTTCTTGCAGCTGGTTCTGGTTCACATCCAGACGATCCTCAGCAAGATGGAGCTGTACTTTCAGCTCCTCAGACTCCTGCTGCATCACATCCCGCTCCTTGCGCACTTCCGCAATCATGCCCTCTAGACGATTCCTCTCTTCCTCTGCCTTCAACCTGCGATCACAATCAGCCACAATTATAAACCATTCTCCCACCACATTGACTTTCATCCATACACTTATGACCACACATTACAGAGACATTCTGCAAGACAGTAAAAAATCTTGAAACACAAGTATTCAGTACCCACTTTCTGGAACAATTATACTTAATAAAGTATTCAAGTACATGCACATTCTTCATACCTGCTTCACACAGAATGCACACGCACTTTCATCTACTTAGTTTCAAAACATGTCATGTGATGTGTCAAGGCTGTGTCTTGGAATCTGAGTTAAACTGATCACAAATAATAATCAAGGAAATTCCATTTATATCAGTTGAATTACACATTTTAATCAAATTACATTACTTCAAACAAATTAATGACCATGTGTTTATTGCTTGTTTCTTTATTTGTTACAGATACTTCTTTTAAGCGAAAAGTTATGTTGTACTGGGTATGAAAACACAGGATGTTTAAATGATAAAGCTATTTCAGGGCCTCAGCACCATGCCATGAAAATGTAAGGGAGTGGAGGTAAAGTACTGTGCATTCTTAACCTTTGCACTGTGTTGTGGCCGGGTAGCTTTACATCATCATCACAATCTCTGTCGTCATCATCTCCACCATCACACGAACAAGAAGAAGAAGAACAACAACAACAACAGCAGCAGCAGCAGCAATCATTCCTCCTCTTCTGCTGCTCTTCCTCATCCTCCTATGGCTCTTCAGCTTGTTTCCTGGTCACGGCCTCCCGTTTTCTTCCTCCAGTCACTCCTAGCTCTTGCAGCTGTATGCCAGTTTCTTGTATACAGCAATTTGGCTGCATCTTTCCACACATCTTCTTCCCATCTATTCCTTGGCTTCCAGTGGGCCTTCTTCCCTGAGACTTCCTTCCAGAATCCATTTTGGGATTCTGTTGCTGAGCATCCTTATACATGATCTGCCCACTTAATCTTTTAACATGCACGTATGTACCAGGTCAGCGTCTTTACTGTGTACAGTTGTTCACTGTACCATACTCTCAGGACAACTTTAACTTCTACTGGTGAAAACAATCAGCAGCTTTACCTTCCACCTGGTAGCCATTAGAGGGCGAGTCGGATGGGCCCTAGACTGGGTTATAAATGAGGAAGAAAACGGTCTAAAAGGCCTGGAGGTGCTGAGTAAATCTGCAAGAGCACTCAGCAAAGATAACTAGCCTCCTGCACAGGAATCAAATCCAGGATCTCGAAAATACCAGACAGAAATGTTAACTACTAAACCACAACGTAAGTACCAACACATGCAAGAAATAAAAATTATGCTTTTTTCATCAGATGTGTCATTGTGAAATAAGAACCAACCTTGTCTCTTCAAGTCTCGTTTTAAGGCGGGCAAGTTCATCACGAAGCTGATTTATGTTGCCACGGTCCTGTTCTGCTCTTGTTGAAGCATCCCTCCGCAGTCGATCCACGGCTCCCTGTTCTGATTCCAGCTCCCTCCGAATGCCATCCAACTTCTCCTGCAGTGCTTGCTGGTCATGATGAGCTACAAACACAAATGCAACACCATAAACAATGCTGCTACAAAGTTGCAGTACTAAAGGACCGTGCATGTATAATGGTTTATGTTCTACATGAAGCTATATATTACCACTTCCAGGCATTACTGTATCTACACTGCCATCCTATGATTATCGGCAAAATGCCAATTGTGTCCCATGAGTGCATCTAAAATCTGGATTTGTGGCAGCTTTACCCTGCTCAACAAGTAGAGAACAGAATGGTTAAATAATATAAGGGTAGCACAAGGCACAAGATCAAGCTGGTATATTTGAGCCTCAGGAACCAATCATAACAGTGGGTTGGGGGCAGCCTTCTTCTAATGCCTCCAGTTGCCACTTGGCAGACATGCAAAAACTTTTCATCCAAAGCAGTGCAGTGCAATGTTGTTACATTTTTCAGTTTATCTAAGGAAAAGTGAGTGCTTCAAAAATGCAAACTCTTCACACCACTTGTGAGTTTAGCTCTGTACCATATGACCCCACCAGGAACTGCCAAAAAGCAGATGACTACAGCTGGCCCACCACCCCTTCTTGCACAGCATTATTCTGATTGGTTTTCACACAAGCTTCATGTGAAAAGAAACAGGGTATATTTACAAAAAAGACAGGCACAGTTCACAACATCTGTAAGGCTGTATGCAGTCTGTGTAAGCCACAGATTTAATGGCATTTTTTCAGCTACACAGCCTACATAGTGCTCTACGAGATGAGATGATCATGAATGTGAATACAGGCTTTTGAAGAATGTGACTGCAACCTACTTAAAGCCAACCTAACAAGCCAATATCCACTTAGCACTGTAAGAAACCTCAGATAATATACACATTTTCACCAGTTTGTAAATGATACTGACATGTTAACGATAAAGTTACAATTATCTTAACTCTCTTTAACAGCTTCTTTATATCTGCTTACAAGTCAGACATGTTACTGCTGTACCAAAACACATACACTGTGATCCTACAGATATGTCACTGAGCATTCTGATGTTGTGGTTAGAAACACTTCTTTATATTCCAAAGTTTGCAGGTAGAAATCTTTGACCAAATACCCATTATCTGGACCATGGACTTTCATTTTTATGGATCTTGGCATGCCCTCCAAGCAAATGCTAGGGGCTTTGGGTTTTCTGGGTACAGGATTTTTCTGTACTTTACAGCAAAAGGCCTAAAATCTATTGAAACACATTTAAAAATTCAAAAAGGAAAATTTCTACCCGCAAAATGAAAGTATGTTGTGTTACCATCAACTACAAGGTATCATCTGAGGAGATATCATCAGGAACATCTGGTGAAAATGGGACAGCTGTAATAAAACGGGCATCAGAAGTTGAAGGATAAGGCTCAGGCTTAAGGGATTGCTCAAAGGGACTTTGAAACATTTCATGTAATATACATTGTTTCACATGTTTTGGTCTTTCCCTTATAAATTATTCTTTGATTTTATACACTCTCAGTATTTGTTGCTGCAATAGGAAACAACTCTGTTCCACACCACAAATCAATTCTTTGCTAAGGCTTACCATTGTGGCAGCAGCAGAGAGTTTTTCCCCCCCATAGTGAGACTGTGTTGATTGTTATCACTGCTGTCATCTCACTTTCCAGTCAAAACCACATCACAATTTCACTGCCTAGATGTTTTAATAATTCTGCCTCGCCCTTTGTACTAAATGACACACACAATTCCTCTGAGCACACATCACATCCAATGGTGTTCCTGACATCTTGTTGATATATTCTCTAGGGACATATATAAGGAAGGGCTAAATATATAGCAGCAATGCATGTGGGAAACATGCAGAGTACAAGCTTTCACTGGATGTAGTTCCATCTGGTAATGGTAGTGTAAGTGCATCATAAAAACTAAGAGTCTGCACTAGAATTGCTTGGAGATAGTTTTAAACTTCTTCATTCTGGAACGCAGCCAGTCTTCAGAGCGTTTGAGGCATCGGGATGCCAGATAAAAGATCCCATACCTGTATAAGACTTATCACAACACATGGCATGCAAATCTGTTAACTTACCAAGAAGAAGAGCTTGTTGCTTGTCATTCTCTGCCCTTAACAGAACTTCCTCATGCTGCTGACAAATGTTCTCAATGTGCTGCTGCAGCGTTTCTACCCTTTCTTGGAGCTGCTGAATCTCCCCATCCTTCTCTCCTCCTAGTTGCTGGACTGTCTGCTGCAACCTTTTCTCTAATGAGATTCTGATGTGCTCCTACCACACAAGACACAAGTAAGTTATATTCGCATGTGTACTGCGATTACTGTATACTGACACGTCCTTCAGTCTGTTTCTTAAAAGTGCTGTGTTTATTGTACTTTGATGTACCAGTCCAAGCCGATGTACAATGAGAAGAACATGGTTTAAATTCTGGCTTCATTATATGCTACAGAATATCTACAATTCTTATCTGTTGTGCAAGGCAGTGAAAAGCCCAACAAAAGAATAAAGGAGTGGTTCAACGACTACAGTTTGTACGCACTATCATGTGAAATAACTACACCTCTTTAATTGTGGGACAAAAATAATAGTTTAAGCTGCCTGGAGGTCTCATTAGTTCACCATTCTTTAAATGAATTACAGGAGAAATAATTGGGCTGTAAGAACTGCACTTGAATATGAACACTACATTACACTTTATATGATACTGTCTACACAGTGCAGAGCACAACCATAACAAGCACGCAGCAGAAACATTGAACACTCCTCAGGCGCAAAACCGAAACACCTAAGTCCATATTGTAGCTGCACCACTTACAGAACTCACTTCCTAAGAATTCTTTCAAGTATTTTGTTCTCTCTGTCTGCAATAATGTTTACAATAAAAGTAATATATTTGTAATAATTACAAATTATTCAGTGCAATTTTATTTATTTATTGGGTTATTCTTTGCCAAAGGAAGTAGTAGCAGCCCCAGTTACAACCACATTTTCTTCCTTATTGATTTCCTCAGGGAGGCCTTTATTAGAAATATAATATAATAATTATACTATGCATTAATTCTACAATACAATTATAAAAGGCATTAATGATACTAATGCAATAATTAATAATAATTATGGAAGATTCCAAGACCTTATTTTGCCCTTTGAAATTCCCATGGGCACATGAAATGTATAGACAATTTGGGCACACGCCCTCAAAAAGTTTACCCAACCCTGACCTAGGGACTTCACTCAGTACAACCCAGTGCCTTAGCCATATACCTGTTTGGGTACAGAAACATAACAAGGTACCACTTACCCTTTCTTCTGTCAGTTTCCTTGCAGTTTCCTCATTTTGTTTCTTGAGGTTGGCAATGACCTGCTGGAATTCTGCCTCTTGTGCACCAGCTTGCTGAGTCAATGTAGCCTTCATTTCTTGTGCTCGTTTCTCAGAATTTTCCAGGTCACGAGTGAGACGACATATTTGGCCTTTTAAAGCCTCCTGTTTCACCATTAGATCTTGCTGCTCCTTCTCTAGCTGTGTGCGTTTTGTATCAGCTGCTTCCAAATTTGTTTGGGTGTCAAACAGAATTCCTTCTAAAGCCTCCTTCTCACTGCGTAATGAAGCCAACTGTTCTTGCAGCCGCTGGAATTCCTTTTCATTTGCTTCAAGAAGAACCTGCATGGGACACAAGTTCACAGCAGAATTGAGACAATCTCCATTTCACCTCAGAACTTCATTCTAAACTAAGTTATGTGTGAAGACATAAATAAATTCCTTCCAGTGACATTCTGCTGTTTTATTAGTCAAATGACCAGTACAGAGGAACAATGAGATTCCTCCTTCAGCTTCCTGTCTTATAATTAATACTACACAAATAATTTTTATTAGACATTTGGTGACCATCCACATTACAGATTTAACTATCACTCAACAACTTCACTGAAATTCTTAACAGTAATTATTTTTATTGCATCTTGTGTAATAGAAGTGAACATGGCTCCCCCCACCCAAGACAATAACGTATGCCAAAACTGATCTCAAACCCGAAAATTAGGTACAGTTAACAGAGGAACTAAGTATGTGTTTTACCTGCTTTTCCTCTTTGTCTTTGACAAGATCCTCCAAGTCACGATTCAGACGCACATTAGTTTCATTTGCTTGCTCCAGCCTTTGTCTCAGTCTCATCAACTCTTCATTCAATGACTCTTTCTTTTGAGCTAGTGACGACAGCTGGTTACTTAGATCTCCCCTTTCCCTGGACACTTGGCCCAATTCTAGTTCCACCTGTAACACAAATGATAAATTTACACATGCCTGGTCCTCCAGCACAAACACTGGGCAGGTGGCTGATAATATTGGTCACTAAAAACTAATGTGAGATTTCCTACCAAAGTTCTGTACGCAGTCTTTGTGTTGTCTAAATTGTGAAACTTCTCATTAATAATCTCTTAATTAAATGTGACACTTACTTTCTCTTTCTCCATCTCCAGGAACTTGATTTTTTCCTGGAGGGAGACTTTGTCTGACTCCAGGTCCAGGCGTGTTTGCTCAGCCTGGAGTAATTCTTTCCTGAGAGACCCCAAGTCATTCTGCTGATCTGCACACTGGCTCTGAAGAGCTACCTTTTCTTTCTCCACCTGCACAAATATTGTGACTAATTGCACAACTTACTTATAATGGTAACAAATAAATAGACCAAAGATTTATTCAATAAAACCTGGAGTTTCACTTGGGCCCAAGCACTACATAGTGAAGATGTAGAGGGACTCCTAAAATATAGTATCACACATCTGCCTCAACATCCAAATGGAAGAGGAGGAAATAAAATAAAACAGGTACAAGAAGAAAAAAATTAAGGAAAAGCAGTAGATGATGGTGAAGCAGATGGTCTCACCTTTTTAATTTCATCTTTCAATCTCTTCTTATCATGCTCTAAGCTACTGCCCACCGTTTCCAGCTTGGCTAGTGTTTCTTGTACGTCAGACTTCTCAAGCAGAACACGCTCCAGTTCCAGTTCCAGCTCCCCTGTTGTCACAGTCAACATTCTCACAAGCAGTTAAATGCGATCACTTACTAACAATCATGCACCACTGTATGTAACATATCACTGAATCCTAAATTGTGTAACACCATAAACATAAGAGTCTGCAAATTGTTATACTTGATATTATTTTATAATTATAAATAAATAATAAATGTCTCAAATAAATTGCGTCATCCATAAAAACGAGACATTTGAGCTGTATTGCTCGCATGAATTCTACATCAAATAACCTTCGTTACGGAGGTACTTACACGACCTTCTCATTTAACACAGACTAACACCAAACTTATGCCTTGCTTAGGTCCTTTGTGAAACAAACAAGAATAATGAAAAGAATAACATATACCATACTGTTCTTAATATAGTAGCAGCATAATTCAGCATTGTATATTTTCACATTATTGATTAATGTTTGAAAATAGACCCACTGTGCCTCCTTCATGCTTATTCATTGTTAGATCATTGTGCAGTTCAGCAAATTTCTTTCATGGCCAAAACGACAGCATGGTCAAGAAAAGTACAGGAACTGCTACAACATAACCACACCTTTACTTCTCTCTATTTGAGTTATGAGACCATCAGATTCCATCTTTTGTTGTTCCAGCATATCACGAGACAGATATGCTTTGTTCACGTCCTCTCGCAGTGTAAGCAGTTCTTCCCTGAGTCGGCTGCATCTGTCTTCCTCAGCTCTCAAATTCATCTCCCTGTAATTTAATGTGCCACAATACAATACAGCACAGGCATAGCATTTTTGTGGCACATAAAAGCACGAGTTATAAAACTACTTCCGTGTTTTAATTGTCTCCTTTATATGCTTACAGGCCACAATTTCACTACAAAGTTTCAATTCAGGAATACAGGTAATGCCTAGCACCAGATCAGTCTGTTAGTCTTCATCGAAAAATTTAACAGGAAAGTGACATATACCCTTCTTAACCTTTTAAAGCCTAGCGGTAACTTTACATATGACCAGGTTTAACATAAAAAAATTCTACGTGGTGCCCACATTGCGTTTGTGTTTTGTACGGATCTCAGAACAAGCAGCAACTTTTGCCTTATAAAACATTAAGAGACTGGTTTTTATAACCAAAGTGGAGAGTGTTTACAGTGCGGTACGCACTCAGTCCTTACATAAAATAGACACGCTTCGTCTTTAAAGGGTTAATTACACCTACACCTATATAGGCATGTCCCAGTCACCACTTAGGGGCAAACTGCATCCAAAGCTTCACTTCACCTGGATAACACAAATCTTCAATACTATGAATATGAACTGACCAGTGTCGTCTCCAGTGTTCCACTACACTATACATAGGAACCATGAATGCAAACATGCTGGTATAAAAAGTGACCATTTCATTTCAATATTCACATTCCTTGCATATACCTGATTTCTGCATCTTTAGCCATTCGGTCGATTTCATGCTGCAAGAAAATTTTCTCATCTTCCAAATTGTCAGAGGCCTTCTGTAATTTTGCATTTGCTTTTTGAAGTTTATCATAATCAGCATTCAGAGCTTCAATCTGCAAGACAGAGCACATACGCATATCAACAGCTGATCAGTCAGTTTACTCAATCTGCAATTCTGTCATTTTATATGCTCATAACCAAGTAACTGAATTCAACTAAATGAAACTAACTCTCTAGAAGTGAAACTCAAAGATTCAGCACCACTATTAGCAAAGCCTGTTTTTAGACATGATGCTCAGCCAGCCCCATCCACCTCTCTTTATCACAACTTACTTCCCTAAGATCCATCTTGATGTTAGTCTTGTGTTTCCTTCTTTCACTTCCCATTGGCTGCTCTCACTGTATACAGTGCTCTCTGATAATGGTAACACAACATGCTAATCATTCAGGTGAGGAGAATCATATGAATTAGGCATTCCTTGGATAAGTTATAGATTATTCAAAGAAGAATTAAGTCCATGGCAGAGAGCCTCCAAGGACAGCTGAAAGTTACTCAACTGCTCAAGAAAATTCCTACTTTTATGAAACATAAAACTTCATTAACACAAGCCAGTTGAACCCTATTCTCACTCCAATTTATTTCTCAAAGATCACTGTTAATATTATCAGTCCATCATGCCAAAGTCTCCCACCTACTTACTTCTCAGAGCTACTCTGATCAACAATTTGCATGCACTTTTCATTTTCTACACGTGTTACTGATCTCATCCTTCTTGATTTAATCATCCTAATAACATGAAGTGACCGGAAGAAATTATGGAATTCCTCACTGTGTAATTTTCTCTGTCATCCTCTTACTTCCTCTTTGTAAGTCTAAATATTCTGCTCAGCACTTATTCTAAAACACTCTTACTGTCTACTTTTCCCATACAGTGAGAAGCCAAGTTTAATTTTTAATTTCCTTTCTGGTATCTGCTGAAATGACTTTCAGATTTATTATGTGACAATAAAACTGCTCTCATTCTAAAATGTGCAGAACTTAGTAGAATTATTCATGCACCTCCACTATTCCACAACACACAATGTGCAAATTACAGATTTAGTACTCCATTCTTACATCTTGTCATAACTATACAGTCTGCTACAGAGTAGTGCTTGTTTCATTGTAATAGCAGTTTTCATTGTTCCAAAATTCCACCTGGAGCCAATCAAGGGGATACAACTAAAACAAAGAATCACACACACACACACACACACACACACACACACACACACACAAACATACACAGAAGGAAACAGCAGTGGCCCATAAATTAAATGCATTCAATTGCTGGGTTCAAGAAATACATTCAGTACAAGAACATTAACAAAGTCAGGTGATGAATACGTTGTCATCTCAGTCAATACGTACGGCAAAGTGATTTTACTAAGTGACCTATTGATTTAAGTAGTATTTTCTAAAGTCCTGCCTCGGTGACTCTTTAAAGTCACAAAATAATATACAAGGACAAGAAACATTGTAAGCAACACCATCTTAACTGTTACAGTCCTATTATTTTCTATGTTGCAACTCAGTTGTTTTATTGTTCAGAATATCAGTATCCAAGTACTAACAATTGCATTCATTTCCATTCTGCTCTTGTCCAAAGCATTTTTTTCACTCCGAACAGAATCAAGAGACTTCTGCAACAAATCCTTCTCCTGCATCAGCTGTGAGCAGTGGGAACGGCAGGAATCAAGCTGCACTGTCAGTTCCTCCACTTTTGCTTCGAGGGTTTGTTGGCCATCCTCAGCATTTTCACACTGTTTCTTGAAAAGTATCAGCTGTTCCTTGCTGGACTGAAGCTTCACCTGACAGAGCAAGTTTCATTCTTTATTGACATTTACTCTCCAGACTTAACCATGTCAGTAATTAATTAATTAATTAATTAATTAATTAATTAAAAGGATGAAGGAGAAAAAGAATGAGAGTTCATAAAATCCAAACCAGCATGCTTCTCCAAAAACATACAGGACAAAACCAACTTCAACGAAACTTTACACTTCAACTAAAAGAAAATTCATACACCAAAAATAGGTAAAACTTCATTCTGGGGCTTCATAATAAATGAAACCCATAATCATAGTTTGGAGTCATACTTAAGACAACTGTAACAGAACTGCCATGGCAGTTTGCTTTACACACACTGAACACAAAAACAGTTGAAAACAAACGTTTCTATAACTGAATGAAAAACAGTTCACTTTATGCCACACTTCTGGCTATTTGTGGGCATCCAGTAAAAGAAAAAGTAGCTGCAACACTAATGTCAAATGGGAAAGAAGAACCATAAAATAATGTCTGAAAATGCAAACTGAAAGGAAAAAAACACCATGCATGCAATGAAGTGGTCATACATATAAGACGCATAAATACTAAATACCACACATAGTGAAAGCATGACTGAAGTGCCAGGTTTGAAAGAAGCCCATGGAAAACAAAAGAATTGCTCAGTATGGGGCTATAAATTAGATCAAATCATAACGTACTCATCATTTCTCAGAAACTTTACCAACTGGCGGAAGAAACTGTTCACTTTCTTGATCTTGCAAAAGTAAATGATGACATTTCACACTGAAAGATTTTGAAACAAAAGCTTAAGCTAGACCCATTTTTGAAAAGTGGTGGTAGAAGAGTTAGTGAAAAAATGAAACTGCAAAACAACCATCATGAAGCCCTGCTGGCAGAATTGTGGGCAGGCAATATGTCAACAGGATTCCTTCAACAGAATCATGCGTGATAAGGCAGGCACGAGCTTGCACATAAAGCCAGTACAGACAAAGGGAAGCACTACAACAGAACAGCATGCAAGAAATTTTCTTCTATGTACTGTGTGAAACATGACTCAAGACTGTACTTTGAAGATTGTTTTCAAATTTTCCACTCAGCAGTAAATTGTAAACAGTACAATTCTGGGAACAATATTCTGTGGTGAAGTGTTGTACAAAACTACAGCTCACACTGAAATTATAAAACCTTTCACACTTGTGAATATAGTGTGACAGGAATGTCAGTATTGTAAGACACGTATGAAGATCACAGCACTGATACATTGCAGACTGAAAGGGAGTCCTTTACTCATATCTCTAAACAATGATTAAATATTCACGCATAGACCTACGAGATTTTGCATTAATTAATAAACTAATATTTCTATTTTGGCATTTAAGCATGGCAGCTGTTCATTAATGTGTTGACATTTTCAGATTCTGCAAGCTCAAAGTGATGAAAGCCATTACCTTTGTTTCCATTTATATCCACATATTAAATGTCCATTAAGGTTTTATACAATAAAAAGGATGTTATGTGCAACTGCTTCAGATTTATGAATAAAAATTTCATCCTTAAAAAGAGTGAAACCTTCCAAAAATATTTTTCTTTAAGCTAAATGCCTAGATTGATATATTTCATGTTTCTTATAACTTAATCACGACAGACACTGTGTAGGACAGATGAATAAATGCTACATAGACCAGTATATACCTAGATTACTATACAGACAAAAGCATGTACTGAAACAGAACATCACTCAGTTTAAGGTGAAATACGACTTCAAGTTAAAAATGTGTCCATTCATCCCAAAACCAGACAATGAGTGCTACAGATACTAACAAATACCCCTGAAGTTATTGTACCAACCTGCAACTCATGAATTTGTAGCTGGTATTTGTGTAGTGAAGCTTGGACAGCAGAGATGGTGCTTTCAGCAAAAGCTGGAGAAGTAGGTGTGCGCATGGCTCTTTTTGGTGATCTGAACATAGAAAGAGATGGCGAAGTAACAAGACATCACTGAACCTGTGATAATTCATAAACTGTCTCTCACAAAACAATGACATACTGTAAAATATTCGAACGGGTTCCACAGACTTCCAACCAAAAGCAATTTTTTACTGAGAGAATAAATGTGAAAGCCATTTCTGCCCTCCAGTAACCATTAACATGCACAAGCACCAGAACAAATACCTAAAACACACAGTCCAGACTGTGCTTCCACTGTGTGCTCTTACCAAAAGCAAATGTGTGAAAGAATGGAATTTCTACCATAAAAGTTCTGTTTACTGTATGAGCTGTCTGTTAGATCACCTCACGCACAGCAGGAGTACCCCAGTCTGGAATCCACAGATTCTTAAAAAGGGTTCCTTATGACATTTTATGCTGCACTGGTCTTGATATCTAATTTCAGATACAAATCCACAGTTGCAAAGTTTATGACACTGCCTACAGGGAGAAATTAATTTGTCTCTTATTTCACTAAATATCAAACATATGAAAAATACTCTGCATGAAAATTGTGGATCATAATAACATCCACACTGTAATCATTTAGCATTTTTAGGTGCATTCACACACTCATGAGAAGCGCCTATTACTTTCATCATGTCTGTTTCACCTGTCTGTCTGCATATGTCACCTCAGCTTCCAATGGACGGATTTTCGTGAAATTTGGTATTGGTAACTTTCACAAAATCTCTCAAGAAAATTCAAATTTGTTTACAATCAAAAATATTTGGAACTTTATGTGGGTAACTTATTCTTGCCAGTAAAATAAAACCGCCATAAAAGCACTGTCTGTGAGTGAAATGGTATCAGTTTTTAGGATAGCAAAGGAGGTGTAAACATTATGTGAATGCACTGCACTGTCATGTTATACATACGTTGCATAATCTTGATTTTCTTTCAGAAACACATACAGTTCAATTTGAGCCATTAAATTACACTAACAGAAACTCAAATTAAACCCATCTGCCAGTAAATTCCACACTATATCCAATCAACACACATTCAGCAGTTTCGAGGGATATAACATGAAGTTAAACACAAATGAATCCCCTGTAATGTACCAATCTCATGCATTTCATGCAAAGAACACAAACATTTACAGCTTCTGACATACTGAGAAGACTGTACCACTGGAAACAGGTTTTAAATTCAGCACTGTGTACTTGCCTACCAACAGCTACCTGGTGGCCTAATAGTAACAGAGTTACTGACTGGTCTGCTGTATCAAATGACTTGACTATCAAGCCAGTCAAATCCAGTGCATATTTTGTCATGTTCCCTTTCTATCCCTCAGCTATGACTCAGCCAAAACTGTGAAAGTGGACTGCAACAAGTCCACACTGTGGTTCAGAGACGACCATTGCCACACTACTGCTAGAAATAAATGAAATCCTGCCCTAGCATCAGAAATCCTTCATCCTTCAAGAAGGAACAGACATAAAAAAAATAAAAATTTGCAACTTGAAGCACTACATAAAAAAGAATCCTATCATCAAGCACTGCACAGAAACTACATTCCTGTGTTCTGTGGCCTCTTTATACCTGCCATACCTGATGAGCAGCCCAGTTGCTGTTTGTCATACCCAAAACATCTCAAGAGTTTGTACACAAATGAAACTGTAATGATGCACTCACCGCTGAGGCGGTGGACCAGCAGGCGTCAAGTGCAGGTGTGCGGCTGCATGAGGTTGTTCAGTGTCCCGGACTTCTGCATCCTGAATCACAGCATGTGCAATGTCACGCAGAGCATTCTGCAACAAGTCCACTTCTTCCTGCATACGAACCACTTGGCCAACTTCACGTTCTGCCTCTCCACATCTTTCTTCCTGTAATGTTCCCAAAGTTCAGAATCAACATAAAATACAACTGCAACCCAACATATCCTGTTCATGTAACGCCCAGTGGAAGGTTTGGGAGTAAAAAATGTGACAAATTCTTATGATATTTACAATGATGTTGTGACAGATAGGTTAGAAATTGGTTACATAGAGTCAAAGATCCATATTCACAGCATACCTCACATGATCGATACGTAGCTATGAATATGTTGAATAAGACAGTAACTGCACACAGATGACAACAGCTAGTCCTCCCACTTGGGTGTTGGACAGAGTTAAATTGTGCATGGTTTGGTGTCCAAGTCCCATTTTGATCTGTATAGTGGAATGGATGTTAATACCAACCAAATTCTGAATTTCTCTCAGCAAGTGTTGAATTCTCTCTTCTTTCTGTTTCACTTCAAACACTGCTGCTTCATGCTGAGTTCTAAAGGAATGAATCTGTGATTTCAAGTCTGCTGCTTCCTGTTCATACTGCATCTGTTGTTGCCCCTGAAATGATTGTCAGTCAAGTGCTTCAATAAAGTTATACAAAATGTAAAAGTCCAGATTACATATCAAAGAAATATATATTATACAAACGTGTGTGTTCTGAACATGAAGCAGAAACATCGACATAGAATAAGAGAGGTGAACAAATTATAGACAGCAGGGATGCAATTTCTGTCGGAGCATTAAATTGGAAACCACTGCATTAGGCAGTCTACAAATAAAAATACAACAAGAAGTCTTTTATATTACTTTTATTATAGCTGTGTGAATTAGCATGTGTAGATTCTTATCAGAACTTATAGAACCACAGTTCCAGTACCTGAACTGGTCAATTGGAAGAGAACACATGTCCAATGGCTGAAACATGGTATGTTCCCTTTTTGAAGAAACAATTATAATATTAAAGCTGGGTAGCTTGAAAGACATTATCTTAAGAACAGTTAATTTTACGTGGGCCTCAACAGTAAATGCTACACCTGTGCATAATTTACATCATATGAACCACACAGATTATTTAGTGATCAACAACACGATAATTGTGTATGGACAGGAATGTGAAAGCAGACACATTCCAAGGGCTATATAAACATATAGGCCTCCTTGGAGTGACAGGAAAACCACACAATACAAGTGTGCAGATCCAGCCTCAGCGTGACATCTGAACCTAAAACCTCAAAAACACACAGCAGAAGTGGTCTAGACTACTGCCAAAACATAAAGTTTCACTTTTCAGATCCACTTACAGCACAAATGATATTAATTTTATCCTACTTTTCCTGTTGTTTCTGGTATTTTATGTATGCCTGTCTCCCACTAATAACGGCAGAACCAAACATTTGTGGCTTTGAAATTCCTTCATAAATAATACAAACATGGACTGACTTCTGACCTACAAGGGCTACTAGTGCCACATCATGTAGCATCCTGCAATTTTATCTGCTAAGAGATCTGTAAAATTATATAATTTGTATTATAATCATTATCTAAAGTATGTAAAAATAATCTGGTGATTGCACAAAATCTATAAAGTTCCAGTTTCACGGTGATAACTAACACAATAATGTAGCCAAAAAAGGTAAAGTAATCCTGTTACAGGCCTGCACAGGCCCTGAGGGTTCCAGGAGGTTGAGGCTCCCAGATTTCAAGACAATCGGCACACGACGGTGGTAAGGTTGTCAGCCTTATGCACTGGCTGCCTTCACCCCGCAGGAAATATTCCTGATACTCATTTCTGTTAGAGGCTGATTTGACCCCAGAGCCATAGTGCTGCCAGAAGGATTAAGTCAATGAAAAGTTCCAATGACACCATCGGGAATTGAACCCGCGACCTTTCGGTTTGTAGCACAGTGCGTCAACCAACTGCGCCACCATGTGCCCCCAGTACTGCAGCTAAGCACATGAAATTTCATGTGGGGACAGCCCATGAACACTTCTTCAAATCTCGTTTCTTCTACTCTGAGGTGGAGATGGCAGATCCCGCCAATATGCCTGATATATTTCTACCAGACTACACAGCATCACTTCCCCAGAAGATAGGAACCTTCACATCACTATCACAAGAATCTCAAATATCACACTGCATCAAGAACAACATTTGTACATTAAAAATTACAAACATGGCAACAGTGTGAGTCTTAGATGAATTAGTGTTTAAGAAGATCGCAAAATAAGGAGCTTAAAGATTCGTACTGTTCTTTGCGATGATCGTGTTTATCATATAACGGACAGGGATGTGAACAGAACATGATACCATGCAAGTAAGATGACAAATGCACACAAAATATTAGGCACAAAATCTCAAGGACAGGGACCACTTTTGAGACTCTGTGTGGATGGGAACGTAACACTGCAAGCAGGCATGCATCAACAGAAATGTAAGTGAAGACAAGACAAGCGCTAAAGGTACAAAGTCAGTGTATTTTTAGGTAGATTTCTATAGGTAATCAATAGGAACATTTTTTATAATAAGTTAACAATAAATAGATGTCATATAACAAGATGCATTTCAAAAAAAATATGTTTACAAAACATGCATTTTTAGCAAATGCTATCCAGCATAAAATGATAAGTTACAGGCCATGTCTGATTGAATTACTAGATAACCTCTGACACAAACACAACACATGTGTCCTGTATATAGACTGCTAACCTCAGTCTTGCTGGTTTGCTTCATCATATTAACAATCCCACTGCAAGCACTGGTCATTTCTCGAGTTGTTGATGAAATTTCAGAGTTTATTTTAGACAGATCTCTCTCTGTTCCTGATTTCATCTCAGCAAATACCCTCTTGACAGAGACGACATCTCTCCAGAGATTGAGGAGTCTGTTATGTTCCATGGTGTAATAATCATTGAATGCCTGGAACAAACAAACTCTCAGTCATCTATGTTTTGTAATCTGCAGGTGTGAATGTATACAGTTCACATACAAGGAACCCTAGAAGAAATAAATGTGACTGCACTATAGCATAATGTTTGCCACTAGAGGTTCAAACTTGCATCTGAATGCCAAGTAATGAGTATGTTAAATTTGCATACATGGGACATGAACAGAAATAAATATGATTACAATGGACTAAGAATTTGGGTAGTATCAGCATAGGATGGGCCCACAGAATTAAATTGGCATACATTTCTGTTATCATAGGGTCCGTGATCTTATTCTCAATAATCTCTTCCTGAATACTGAACGATGAGTGTAGTTAGCACTAGAAGCACAGAACCTGTTCTTCCTCCTTCCATTCATCCTCCTTCATCAACATTTCCTCTCGTAATTGTTCCCAGTCATTAGTCAGCTTCTGTAAGTCTGATGTGAGGGCATCGTTGGTTTGGTGAGACTCCTCCAACTGGTCACGAAGGGCTGCATTTACTTGCATAATCTTCTCACATCTGTGGTAAACAAGACAATATAAATTTCTGGCTTGATCATGTACAGAAGCATTCTGCTACATTCTATAAAATACAGTCACAAACACTGAACTGTCAACACAGCTATTCTTAAATTTACAGATGATTAAGGGCTGCATTTACTTGCATAATCTTCTCACATCTGTGGTAAACAGGATAATACAAATTTCTGGCTTGATCATGTACAGAAGCATTCTGCTACATTCTATGAAATACAGTCACAAACACTGAACTGTCAACACAACTATTCTTAAATTTACAGATGATTAAGGGCTGCATTTACTTGCATAATCTTCTCACATCTGTGGTAAACAGGCTAATACAAATTTCTGGCTCGATCATGTACAGAAGCATTCCACTACATTCTATGAAATACAAACACTGAACTGTCAAGACAACTATTCTTAAATTTACAGATGTTTATTACTTCCTGCGTTCCTCATCCAGCCTCCTCAATGCAGTGTCAAGATCATGGATCCTGTCCTGCCTCATTTCCAGGGATGGAGGAGGAGCCACGACAGTTGCAGCTCTAACAGCAGCCTCAGGACCTGTTAAAGTTTCTGCCATTTGACCTTCTAGTTCCGCACATCGCTGCTTGTATTGCAACACCTGCAACAAGACACATCAACTTTCATGCTGGTCTGAAGCTCCACACCAATGTTAATGGAAATCAATAACAGACTAAAGATTAAATGTGGTTGTGGAGAAGCCAGTACTCCTAGTTTAGAATATCCTTGGTTCAAATAAATTTTCTTGTACCTTGAGACAAATGTGTTAGCAACTGAAAATAAGCTGCATCCGTCCAAATTTCATCACTTCAAAAGATTATGCCAGTCAGTGTTGTAAGATCTATGCAGTTGATAAAGCACCGTTAAACAAATAAAGACAGAAAGATGAGAAGGGACACCAAATGTCATAGCAAAATTTTTACCATTCCACCTTCTCATTACAATCGTGGCTGGAAAGACTGAGTATGGCCAATTAAATTCTACCTCCAGTCAAAAGCCAGGTTACAAGCTTCAATTACCCATCTTGATAAAACTCACCATGTCAGTTCTTATTTGGTCCTATACAACCTCGGTAGCTGACACAGTGTCATTACAATAAAACAACAAAAGGCATGCAGAAATTCATAGCAGAACTTGTGCAGGAGAGAGAAAGGTGACCGTAAACCTCAGTTTGTTAAGAAATTCCAAGAAGATTAATCACCATGTTCCTAGGAAAAAAAAAACAATTACACTCTCTCTGGAACTAGATGAATCCAACCCATATACTTACATTGTATTTTTCAAAGATTAACTTTAATATTATGAATCAATATATTCGAAGATCTCCCTTGTGGTTTGTGTTCTCAATTTCAACATGCACCATATGCATTCTACCTTCCTCTTTTCCCCTTGCGGTTTGTACTCTCATTTTCACCATGCAAAGTACACATCCCACCGTCTTAACAGTACTAAGGTGAAGGTTACTCTCAGGGTCATCGCCTGATTTTCTCGAAATTTCCATTCCATCTAGTGACTTAGATAAGGCCCCTGCAAATCCTGCAGCACGGAGGAGCCCTGTGCCAGCAACCCCCCCTCCCTCCAAACATACAGAATGCTACACTTTGTCCCAGTGTGTCAGTGTCCCTACCCCCAAACATACAGAATGTTACACTTTGTCTCTGTGTGTCAGCATCCCCACCCCCAAACATACAGACAGCTACACTTTGCTGGGGGTTCTTTTGAACTGGATTCCATTCTTCTACAACAGTATACTGAGTGATCTGGGAGTAACATGACTAATAAGTATAGGATGGATGATGGTACGAATGATTATCAAGTTGCAGGGGGCCCTGACTGGTTACCTAAGCAACTGATAGCATTCATTCTTGTCTCACAAATTTTGATGCATGTTTTTTATCTAAAAGCTCAAAAATAAAACAATCAGGTTTATCACACTTCTTTTAAATCGGTACAATAACAGTCTCATTCCACCCCTGAGGCAAATTTTTTGTTTACATTCCATGGATCCTAATGGTTAGAAAAACCTATGGATATGGAAATAGTCAAGAGCAACAGAATACATCACAAAAACTACATAAATACATAATATACATCATTCACACATAATTACTGTCACAATAAATAACATGAATACATAAGTACATAATATATGAGACAAATCACAATCAGTATATAAACTATATACATAACATATTTGCAAATAGCAGTTGTCATAAAAGAATTGTAAAGAACTGTAAAACAATCAAATGAACAGTATGAATAAAATTCATTCAATAAACCAAGACTTTTAAATTTTATTATAATTAAAATATTCATCTAATTTGTGAAATGAATGTAAATGAAGCAAATTTTTAACAGTTGATTTGAATTGTCTTATATTATAAGATAAATCCTTTATTTGAAAAGGGAGACTATTAAATACCTGGATACAAAGATAGTACATACCCTTTTAATAAACGTTTAAATTAGACAATGGCTGAAAAAGATTAGAGTTATTCCTAGTACTGATGCTACGTATTTCAGAATTAAATTTAAATTGATTTTTATTGTTAACCACAAAAAATACAAGAGTGAGTATATATTGAGATTATAGTGGTAAAATGCTTCCTCACTCCAGACAGAATTACTAAGCTTATGGATCTCAGAACATACTGCTGTACTTTCTGATCGGATCAATTCTGCCACATTTAATCACTACTTGGTGACAGTTTGCACTGTGAGGCATCACAAAATAGTACAACAGAGTGGGAAACTGTGAAAATCCCGATTATGGTGTGAGTCCCCTTACACTATGTAATGCCAGACAGAGTTAACTTAAACTAAGACAACCTAATTAAATCGAACCTAGCAAACAAAGAGTGCCTGTATGAGACTGAAAACTGCCTTGGAATATTGCACTGTGACAGAACTATACCAAATACATACTTTGTCACGATAAATGTGATATTATGTAGCGATTCCATAACAAAAAATCACACACCTTTGCTTGCAGTCGGCTAACTAAGGCTGCTTGATGTTGTTGTGCCTGTCTGTATGTCTCCAACCTACGCTTATAACTTGCTGCTTCATCTTCCAGTCTCCGTCTCAAGTCCTGATTCTGTCGGAGAAGGGCATCTGCAGCCACATCTTCAGTGCTGCCACTAGCAAGTGGCCTGCTTGGTTCCATCCTCCCACCACTAGTCTGTAAACGATAATAATTCAATAGCCAAGTCTGAAACTACTTACATCATAATGATTCACCATAACTCAACACCACACATTTTATACAAATTCAGACATGTATAAGGACCGTGACTATACTAGCAGTTATCCTTCTTATTCGGGTGATCAATCCAGAAGCATGAGATGGGTTGATCATATAGCATATAAAGGAGGTAAAATATAGAAAACCTGCAGGCAAAGCCCACTTGATAGATATGGACACAGGGGAATGGAGAACATATGGTGACTCTTGAAGACATAAGGTGTGACTATGTGAACTGGATTCATCTGGGCCTACAAACACCTATTCTTTACGATAAATCCTTTATAGATTTTGGTCCACCCATACTTACAGACAACATACCGGTATAACAAACTTTATATCTATATCTTCATTGCCCTTCGTATACAATGCTGTGTCTACTGTGTACAGTGTTGAGAAAACGCTAAAAATCATGGATTACGGCTACTGCAAGTACTGTTGCTGATTATCTCACACTCGCAATATGCAAAAACTACAACCCTGGCTACACCTGCCGCCATGCTTTGAAGATTGTCATCAATTGTCATACGAGCATGTTGTTCGACGCTTCAATAAGAGATGGCAGACCGCACGCTAACGGGCGTTTCACGTTCCGAGCCAAATTTTTAGCTTTCGGAAACATTCGGTGACTGTCGATTATGACGTCACATGTCAATTCCGGCCAGGCAGTCCATGTAACTACCGGAGCCAAATGTGGCCCTTGCGACACGATTTCTGCACGAAACTGTCATTGCACCAGCGGCCCGCTACCAGTACACATCCAGTTACATGAAGCAGAGTTCTTAAGAAGGTCATGTGGACAAAATATTTCCCACTTTTTATGGCACTCAAAGGTTCATTGCTGTGCTCCTGTCCTGACCAGATGACTCCAGTTTACATCCTTTCACACTACTTCTTACTATAACTTTAACATTAACCTCTACTGTATTCGTAGTTATCAAAAGCGGACTCTTACCTTCGGGTTTTCACACTAAACCTTGTATGCGTTTCTCATCTCCTTATTCGTGCTAGATAACCTGTCCAATTACATGCTCCTTGATTTAAAAACCATACCAAAGAACTTATTTAGTGAATTAAGCTCCTAATAATGGATTTTTTTCCACCCCCCTGTTACTTCTTCTCTCGGTCTAAAACCGCTCAGCATACTTCTCTAAGACATTACCAATGTCCTTCCTGTGGGATGAGTTACCAAATTACACACATGAATAAACCTAGCACACACATAGCATGAAACATAACAGGCAAAGTTACACTTTTGTTTATGTTAAGTTTTATTGTTTTACACATAGATCGGAAGATAAACTGAAGTGGAATAAAGTAAACATTCCGGAAGTTAACCTGTCCCTAATTTCTTCGTGAATATAAGGCTTACTTTGTATTGCTAGTGTCACTACCAATCTAAACTCTACAACACTTTTGAGAAACACAACTTATCAATTACATCTACATTACGACTTCGTCTTGTGTTCTTATGACAGGACAAAATTATTGGCTACTGAGTCCGTTAAACATCTGTTTCTAGCCAAATCTTTCTATAGCAGCCTAACAGAATTTCTGTGTAAAATGTGGGTCTGTTATGTACTATGTATTATGTGGCTATGTACTACAAAGGGTGTGTCGTTGGAAAACTAGAATTTGATAGGAGGTTGGGTGGGCCCCACATCCGGTCCGTGAACTTTGGAGAAGAGAAATTTCTTGATACAGCCTGGAACCTAACACCGGTTCCACAAAGCTGAACTACATTTTTGCAATATATTGGCGAGGACAACGCCTGTTGTCTACGAGAGGAACCATCCCTGTTTCGCATTTTATAAAAGTGAACGATATTTTCTAACAGAAGTATATTGGACTACGAAGTATTAACTCAATAAATTTAAGTGGCGTTGATTTTCAAGTGCTAATAAACATGCGTAAAAAGATTGGACTGAAAAAAACTGTTGTAAATAAATGTGGGTGACATCAATCTGTACCAATTTTTAAATTTCCCATCCCGCTGTGTCTTTATACGATACGACTTCCAATTTACACAGATAATCACCTACTTTTTCTTTAGTATTTATACTATATTACTACATGTTTCGGTCTACAAGCGGCCATGAGCAGGTAAAAACAGCTATGAAAGACACGAGCTACGGTAGAGGCCTCTACCGTAGCTCTTGTCGTTTATATCTGTGTTTGACCTGATCATGGCCGCCTGTAGACCGAAACATGTAGCACAAACACTAAGGAAAAAGTAGTTACAATTGTCTGTGTAAATTGGAAAGACTACCATTCTATATGGGGGACGCGGTGGCGCGGGTTCGATTCCCGATGGTGTCATTGGAATTTTTCATTGACATAATCCTTCCTGCCGCACTACGGCCCTGGGGTCGACTCAGTCTCTAACATAAATGAGCACCAGGAATGTTTCCTGGGAGGTAAAGGCGGCCGATGCGTAGGGCTGACAACCTTACCACCTTCATGTGCCGACTGTCTAGAAATGTGGAGCCTCAACCTCCTGGAACCCTAAGGGCCTGTCCAGGCCTCTAATGGGGTTGCTTACCACTCTATACGTCAGTGGTTCAAATGTAGGAAAGCTGAATTAACAGCAGAACATGGATGGAGAAACAAGATCCCGCGAGTAGACACACAAACTGCGGAGTTCACACAACAATACGCACCTCTGGTCGGAACTTCCCTGCCGTTCGAAGAAATGGCGGTTTTCTCCTCTCCATCTGCCCTGTTGTCAGATAAGGGAAGTCCTTAACTGACACCTGAAAGAAAATAATTAATTTTAGAACTATCTGTAACAGGTACAATAAGCGACCGTTTAACAAACATCAACATTTTCACTCCTTTACCCTGAAGATGGAGGCAGAATATTCATCCGAAACATCGGCAAATTCCTGCCAGATTACAAAGCATAACATCTCAGATGAGTACTACTGATTCTTATTTCAATTACATTTGAACTGTTAGGTAATAATACATTTATTACCTACCGTACTACCAGATGGCAAATGGATTGTCAATCAGAATTTTCTGATAGACCGGCTAGGGAAGATCGACAACTGGTGCTGGTACTTCATAAAGTCTTTTACCTTCAAGACATTAAATCTGAGTCCTGACACATACGTTTTTTAACAGACGCAAAACCTGAAAGCCATTTTGTGAGACTGGTTCCCCAGTCCAGCATTTCCACCTTGGTTTTTAACCACCTAGACGCTGCGTACGCCTGCAGTAACCCGACAGCAGACAGTCAACAGAAGAGGCCTTTCGTTCCAGGATTAGGTTGACACGCCCTTGGGCATTCGAATGTCTTGACGCAGGAACTTGAAGTTTTGGTTCTCTGGCAAGGGGGCACCCACAATTCCTCCCTGGGGCCCCGCCCCCCCCTGACCCTGAGGCTATATATAATTAATGTCTGATTTTAAAAATTATGTTATAAAAATCATGTTGCAAGTACAAGATAACGCTGTCTGCAACTGCATTTATATACACACAAATATAACTACCTCTTCAGTGACTCAATCACAGTGTCCTGTCTTCTTGTTTTTTTTTAATTTTATTAATTTATTTCTCAAAATTCTTATGTACTATTCATCAGCTGATTTCAGTGGCTGACTTCGGCTGAAGGGGAAACCACGTAAAACTTTTGATATCATAATATCTACAAAATGTGTTTTTTAAATTTCGGTTTTGGGGATTTCGTGGGGGGGGGGCTGAAGACCGGCAGCCCCCCCCCCTTGGGTGCGGCCTTGTTCTTTGGGCACTAACAAAGTACAAGTTAATTCCGACAGCTGTTACTTTTCTTACCACACTTATATTGTTACGAAGAAAACATTACAAGATGCACAGACATGTAAAGTCCATTTAATGCCCCTTTGGCTTCAGACTCTCTGACGGATAGGAAGAGTTACTTCGCCAAAAAAAGTGATAGAACACAGCAGTCTGGAGGTGCCCACATTGCGTCACGTACTATATATTGTTTATGGCGAGACGCAGGCTCGAGTGACGTTCTACCGCACCTTTAAGTAATTAAGCACGGGCCCTAGTAAGAAACTGGTAACAGCGCGGATATATTAAAAGGGGAACAACTTCATCTACAGATGCAACAGAGTTATCTGAAGCATATTGGAATTTAAAGACCGTGGGATCATTTTCAGGGCTTCAAAGTTATGTTCACTTTCATATCTGTGCTCTTCATCCGCCAGTAAAGTAATTGAAAAGCAATAAGTCTCAAGAATCCGTCTCTTGTTGGTCTGTACGGGGCGCCTTTCGGTTACTTCGCAGTCCCCTCTTCTACCTACTTGTTCACAACAGGTGCAGGGGGGTTTTATTTTCACTTGATCACACTCAGACACACACCACAGTCGGTAGGACTCCTCTGGACGAGGGATCGGCCCTTCGCAGAGACCTCTACCTGACAACACAAACACTCACAAGAGACAAACATCCATGCCTCCGGTGGGATTCGAACCCACGATCCCAGCAACCGCTCGGCCGCAGACCTACGCCTTAGACCGCGCGGCCACTGGGATCGGCCT
>BLKM01000702.1:51659-113461 GCA_013340265.1 Coptotermes formosanus
AGTTGGTTTGACATGGCGTTTTACTTGTGTGGATCTCTGTGTGTACACTGGGAAGGCTAAAAAGTCATAGACAATAGATTAATTAAAATGTATGATTAGGTGCAGCTAATTTACATAACAATTAATTAAAACTTAAAAATAATAGATATTTTAATTAATCTATTGTCTATAATATTTTAGCCTTACCAGTATACACACAGAGATCCACACAAGTAAAACGCCATGTCAAACCAACTGTTTCATGTTCTAAAAAATATACTGTAAAATCTATGTGTGTAACTTTCAGTTATTTAATTTTAACTTCGAACGAGCCCCTGATGATGATCCTACAGGATCGAAACATGTAGTACCAAGACGTGAAAATATTGTGAATGTTGTACGTAAACATATTGCATATCGGTTGGAAAAGTGCTGTGTCTGAACTGTAATCATGCACGGGATGAGTAATATAAAAAACTGAAACCCATCTATTCTGAAACATGACAATTCCCTTCCGAGAATTCAGTGTTCTGGTACCTGCAGGAGACGCTGGTGGCAGGCGGTGACATGCGTGGCAGACAGCGCCATAAACCATAACAGGACATTACACAAGCAAGATGCAAGCCGGCAAACCTGTCATAAGGGCGGAAATAAAAATCGCGTTAGGGTTCAATGTGATACAGTTTACGCACAGGTAGAGGTCACGGGCATCCGCATTCTTGTAGAGCTTTCTGACTGTCAAAACCTCTATCCTGGCAGTTCGGCTGATTGTGTCAACCATCTGAAGCACGGTGGTTACTGCATTCACCACCTCCTTTAACATTAAATGAAACTCTGCATTCATTCTGCCTCCAAGTGTTGTGTGTTACACTTCTTCTTCTTCTTCTTCTTCTTCTTCTCCTCCTCCTCCTCCTCCTCCTCCTCCTCCTCCTCCTCTTCTTCTTCTCCTTCTTCTCCTCCTCCTCCTCCTCCTCTTCTCCTTCTCCTCCTCTTCTTCTCCTCCTCCTCCTTCTCCTCCTCCTTCTTCCTCTCCTACTCTTCCTCCTCCTTCTCCTTCTTCCTCCTCCTCCTCCTCCTCTTCTTCTCCTTCTTCTTCTTCTTCTTCTTCTCCTTCTTCCCATTCGCAGTTCGGGTACGTTGCCCGTTCTGCAGCTACAGGAACTGACCAGTCCATCGGCGATGTGGTCTTCCCAAATCTCTGCGACCGCGTGGTTTATATTTCAGTAGTTCCCGATGCAGGCGGGTTAGCTGGCGTTCTTACAATATGTTACGCCCAATTAAACTGATAGTTTTGAATTTCCTGACCCATTTCTTGTACTCGCAACGATTTCTGACATCTTCACTTTTAATCTCGTCTCGTAAAGTTATTCCTGTTACAGAATGTATAAATTTCATTTGTGAGCTATTAATTGTGTTTCTATGTTTTTGACGTAGCGTCCAACACTCGCTGCCATAAAGAAGACAAGGGACATTGCTATACACTCGAAAGGCTACAAGAAATGAACACTATGATGTGCATTACACCCACAGTGTAATGTACGTTGCGCATTTGACGTTCAGTAAAATTTACATAAACATATTTTCTCCACTGTTATCGGTATATGTTGTATTTAGCAGTTTTACGTCAATCCGGGTTCAATTACAATGTAAATAGTTATTATGTAATGACAGGTGTTTTTGAAAGAGCAAGGTGATAAGGCTGTCAGCCCTACGCACCGGCCGCCTTTACTCCCCAGGAAATATTCCTGGTACCCGTTTCTGTTAGAATCTGGGTCGACTCCAAGGCCACAATGCGGCCGGAAGGATTATGTCAATGAAAAATTCGACTGACACCATCGGGAATCGAACCCGCGACCTGCCGGCTTGTAGCGCAGTGCCCCCACTTTTGTTGAAAGCTTACGCCTATATAAAGTAATTTCAGTGTCACTAAAGAATCATAACATAAAAATATGAAAATTTTTATTCGGTAAAACAGGACGCTACAAACATATGCTGCATTTAATATAATAAGAAGGAATATTTGTAAAACTAATGTAATTGTGCCCTCCGTGCAAAAAAAATGCATAACATGAGATTTCCTCTTAACGTGGGTCTTCTTTATTCCATTAGTGACGCGAATTTACCTTATTTCGGCGGTTCAATGACACTCGGGGAGAAGGTTCTTTGCATCAGGTACCAATACGCCTATTTAACACGCTGTAATACTACAGGCAAAGTTAGTTCCCTGGGCACGCCATAAAAACATAAAGGTGGAGAGGAGGTACAGCTCCACTCATTCTTAAACTCGGCACTGGATGGAGGACAGTAGTCAAATTCACGTCCGGGTCGCTTTAGCCCTGAGGAAATGATTTCCGGTACCCATGGAATAGGAGGCTAGGTGGGCCCCAAAGATCGTCTCACGTTTTGGAGGACAGAAAATCTCTTGTCCCTGCCAGGATTCAAACGGCGGATCGTCCAGCCTGTAAAGTAGTCACTATACTGTGTATTCCGGCTCATCACGTTGTGATGATGATGATGATGATGATAATAATAATAATAATAATAAATATCAAGGAACTACAGAAAACAGCTATATTGGGCACAGCACACACACTGCGGGAAGTGCTAATGTAGAAGCACCAAAGGAGTTTAATATTGCAGACAGCGCTATATGCATCATTAACAGTAGGCGCGGAATAGCTGTGGCACTGCATAACCTAGAAACATGGTTTGTTTCAGGTGTGTAAGTGTGAATACCCTGCGTAAACGGGATGATATAATAATAATAACACAAACTGGACCAAACGAATGCAGATCCTGAAGGGAACTGGTATCGACTGGCACGAAAGAAGACTGATCAGCAGACTGTGTACATGCATCAGAGTGTTACAGTAGGATTACACCAAGAAGAGACAAGAAGTTTGAAGATTTGAAGAGGAGTTAGACAGGGATGCTGTCTGTCATCGATTCCATTCCACTTATACAGCAAATACCTTACCAAGGGAGGCCTTAAAGGTGTTGGAGACTTAAAGCAGGAGGACAAGTAACGCGCACTGTGAAATATGCAGATGGCATCGTGCTACCAGCTAAGGAAGAAGGGGCGCTACAGGGCTTGACTGATAGACTAACTGAAATTGGAAGATGATGTGGAGAGGAACTGAATGTGGATACACCTAAGGCAAGGAGAATGTCAAGGCAAGCATCCCCAATACAGATTATGATAGATTAAAAAAACGGAGAATATGGAATATTTCGACTATTTGGGTAGCATGATAAATAACGCAAGAAGTATACGTGAAATTAAACTCAGGATTGCCATGGAAAAAGCAGCATTCAACGAGAAGAAGACTCTTTTCACTAGCGAAGTGGACTTAAATTTAAGGAAGAAACTAGTAAAGTGCTGCATTTGGAGCATAGCTGAAACCTGGACACTTCGCAAAATAAATCAGAAATACCTGGAAAGTTTTGAAATGTGGTGCTGGAGAAGGACGGAGAAGATCAGCTGGACCGATCATGTAAGAAATTAAGAAGTATTACACAGAGTCAATGAGGAGAGGAATTTCCTACAAGCAATAAATTAGAAGGAATGGAAACTTGATTGCGTAGGAACTGCCTTCTAGATTACGTTATTGAAGGAAAGAAAGAGAGAAGGATAGAAGACGAGAAAGAAGACGTACACAGCTACTGGATGACTTTAAGAAAAACAAAGGATACTGAAACTGAATGCGGAAGAACTCGATCGCACCCTGTGGAGAACTCGCTTTGGAAGAGGCTGTGGACCTCTCGCGAGGCACACTGCAAAACGAATGAAGGCAATTACTGCCGATCCCAAGTAGCCGTGCGGTCTGCGGCCGCTAGCTTGCTGGGATTGCGGGTTCGAATCCCGCCAGGGGCATGGACGTCTGTTTGTTGTGAGTGTTGTGTGTTGCCAGGTAGAGGTCTCTGCGTCGGCCTTATCACTCGTCCAGGGGAGTCCTGCCGCATGTGGTGTGTCTGAGTGTGATCGCGAAACCTCGACAATGAGGAAGCCCACTGGGGGCTGTCAAGCCATGAAAAAAAGTCACATATTGGTCTAAGGAAAACAATGTATTATCTCAAATGTGATAAAATTGGACTCACCCTTGTGCTTCTCAGGTCCAGAACTGTACCCTTTTTGTTATGTAATACCCCCACTCCTCACATATTCCGTTCCACTTAGGTTACAGCAGCGATATCAATAGTATTAGCAAGACTCTATTTAGTTTCCCCGAACATTTTTCTCTCCAAGGGCGCACAAGCCCGTACTGGACCAGAGTCTCCTGCTTATCAAGGCTTCACGATCGCCTTCAGACACACCACACTCAGTAGAACTCCCCTGGACGAATGATCAGCCCGTCGCAGAGCCCTCTACCTGACAACACACAAACACAAAAGGCAGACATCCATACCCCCCGCGGGATTCGATCCCAGCAAGCGAAAGGCCGCAGACCCATGCCTTAGGCCGCGCGGCCCCTGGGATCGGCTTCCCTAAATACTACTTAGATAAAATAATTACCCTCTAGTAGGTGTTACCAGTGACGAGGAAAATGTGGAAAGGCAGGGCGAGATCAGCATTCACTGGCGAACTTGTTAACAGAATATGCAGGTCAGGGGCAGCAAGCAACGACAGTGACATACACTGTAATTTGTAACGTGATGAACTTTGCAGGCACTGCGCTGTACTTGCTTACATGCGAGCTGCTGAAACAGTCAGAAATAGGGCGCAGGCATTGCGTAACAGACGGGAGACGCTGGGCGGTGTTCAGAAACAGGACGATTAGATATTTCAAGAGGTCACATATTAATTCAGTTCAACTTATATTTATTAACGTGCCAGTTTAAGAGCGCGATGGCCAATTACAAAACTGGCACAAAATACAACACAAATTACAAAACTGGCACAAAATACAACACAAATTACAAAACTGGCACAAAATACAACACAAATTACATAAACAAAAAACAAACACACAAACAAACACAGGCACAAACAACAAAATACGTTGGATTAGAAGCTGACTACTAAGCTCTGAAGAAGAAGTGTTTGGGGGAGGGAGGTAAAAGGCACTACTGAAATGAAAATAGATGGCATTAAATTGATGATATGTACAAGAAAAGGGAGGCGAAATCTAAACAGGACACCAAACTGTTAAATGTAAATTTTTGTTTAATAAAATCGTAATGACAGGTTTCGATTTAAACGTGACATAATGAAACATATGGTCATGCAAACAAATTTCGGAAACTTTAGAGAAAGTATGGAGAAAAGAAATATGTCTCTAATTTTTAAAACAAGCGTTAGTCTGTGTTGTAAACAGGCGCAACTGTCGCTTGTTTCCACTGGGTTTCAAAGTCCTGCTAACATAATGTTGAGATTAACAATTTCTTTCAGCACAGATACTAAAATATTCGAACATTCCTTTGTAACAAAACCAGGGATGTCACTAATTCCGACATATTTGGTAGGTCTGAGCCTTTTTATGACTTTCTGAATACGGAAATCATTAACAGAAACTAACGGCAAGGAATCACACAACAAGACGTGACAGGGATAAAGCCGGACAAATGTTATAATTAACGGTATAAGACAGACAGACAGACAGACAGATAGACAGACAGATAGACAGACAGACAGACAGATAGATAGACAGATAGACAGATAGATAGACAGACAGACAGACAGACAGACAGACAGACAGATAGATAGATAGATAGATAGATAGATAGAGAGATAGATAGATAGACAGACAGACAGACAGACAGACAGATAGACAGATAGACAGATAGATAGATAGATAGATAGATAGATAGATAGATAGATAGATAGATAGATAGATAGATAGATAGATGTTCAGTCGTTATAATGCAGGTGGTGCTGCACCTGCTAGCAGCAGGTTTCTCGCAGTGCGCAGCGCGTTCTATCTTACAAAAGGCACTGCTACTCGTATCCTGCACGTTTCATAAGACTTCCTCCTCAGCTTCTGGTTGTGTTGTGAGGCGCTCCCACTCACACCTCGCTTTGCACAAAAATGTACCCAGCCGTTTTACTGGTATGAAAGTGCTCGGCAAAAGCTTCAGCTGCATGCCATATGCGCCTCAATAAGTGTCATTCACTTACATGTCATACACTGGATGGAATTGTAATTGTTCTTTATCAGTACAGGAACGTAGGGCTATTTCCAAAATATCGTGGGTTACTTTGTTAAATTATCGTCAATACATAATAGACCGATAAATCGAAGAAGGCAAAAAAGTCCTCAAAAAAAGTACAATAATTTTTCACGGAAAACATCTAAAAGAATATGGAGCACGCGGTATAACGTGACACTGCGGCAGGTGCAAGCTTGCTGGCTTGCTGACAGCTGGTTTTAAACTTGGCATCACGTGGTCATTGAAGATGGCGTTCTAAACGCGGGAACATGTCGTAGCGATATATGTAATATTCATATGTGAACAGTAGTGAGTATTTAGTTGGCTTAATAAATTGACTACGCCTCATGGTAAAACGCACGGAATTATATATTTGGAATAAACGGTGCGCACTCCGAAATGAATTATGGATTGTTAGTAACGTGTTGTAAATTATACAAATTTATTAATCAACCAACTACTGCACAATTAATTTATAATTAGATTGTAAGTTAATTAATTCCACGAAAATATCACAGATCAGCACAAAACACAATCTTGTATTTGTGGATTGTGTCCACAAACTAACCACCAGCACCTACAGCATAATATTAGTAACTACAAACTACATGGTGTTTCTTGCTCAATTACAAGCTAGTAAACAAATCCCCTATTGTTACAGAACCAAAATAAACATACCGCCTTCGCAAAAGATTAGATCAGCCCTACATTGAATGTGCTGCAACGCAGTCGACATATTAACATATACAGTCGAACTCGGTTATAACGCCATGAAGGGGACTGAATGCTTTGTGTCCTTACAAATGGGTGTCGTTATAACCGAGAACTATAATTTTATGGTTAACAGTGACGAATTAATTGGTACCGCAGAATATCTGACGTTATAGACGAGGTGTCGTATCAACCGATGTCGTTATAGCCGGGTTCGACTGTAATTCTCTAAGAACCAGTTAATATTATCCTTCGATTTACGTCAAATTCGCTCAACTAGTCTTTTTACTTCACATCTTCCAAACAAACTTCTGTATGCTTCACTTATTTCATTAACCCCTGCCACATAACACTGCACATCGTGCCCATTCCAGCCATCCGATCTAACCCGTCTTACCAAATCACAGTCACCGTGCGGTACCTCAAGTTATTGGGGTTGTTATGGATATTGCTGGTCCCACCCTACAGCTTATAAATTAATGTGGCAACCGACCTGTCTTTGTGGTGCTGCTGATGGCGCAAGATGGTGCGGACGGGAGCCATTGGTCCGGAGGCTGCAGTCCGACCGACCGTCCGAACTGTTCACACCAATCCTACTTCCCCCAATCAAAGTGAGAACGAGGTGTGCGGAAGATACACCAAGCACATGCTGGCACAATCAATACTCAGAATGTCCATGCACGCCCTTCTTTCTACCACCAAGTCTCAAAAGGGTGAAGCCGTGTTGGGAACTTCTGTTCCTACCTCCAAGAAAACACCCCGTCTCTATTACAAAGACTAATCAACGTTCCGCCAAACCGATCCACTGAATGACGGACTGAATGACTGACTGACTGACTGACTGTTTGGCTGACTTACTAACTAACTAACTAACTAACTAACTAACTAACTAACTAACTAACTAACTAACTAACTAACTAACTAACTAACTGACTGACTGACTGACTAACTAACTGACTGACTAACTGACTGATTGACTGACTGACTGACTGACTGACTAACTAACCAACCACCCAACCAACTAAGTAACTCCCTGCTTGAACTCCAAGGTTAATGAAGCCCACCGTGGTATCCGAAATTAACGTACTTCAGTGCACACTGATTTACAGGCTTGCACGGTGAGGGTAAAAATTGTAACACTCAGTACGTTTTGATATAGTATAATCATGTATATTGATAGGAACATTTCGGACAAACATGCCGCCTCCACCTTCGCCAGGGGCGCACCCAAGGGGGAGGAGCTGCCGAGCTGCAGCCCCTACCCCAAATCCCCAAAACTGAAATTTAAAAGACACAGATTTTGTAGATATTGTGATATCAAAGTTTGTGTGATTTCCCCTTCAGCCGAAATCAGCCACTGAAATCGGCTGATGACCAGTACATTAGAATTTCGAAAAACAAATTAATAAAATTAAAAAAAAAACAAGACAGGACGCTGTGATGGAGTCACGGAACATGTAGTTATATCCGTATGTGTATAAATGCAGTTGCAGGCAGCGTTATGTTGTACTTAGGCATGATTTTATAACACAATATTTAAAATCGAACATAACTTATATATAGCCCCAGGGCCAGCCCCCCCCCCCCCCCAAAATTCTGGGTGCGCACCTGACCTTCGCAGTCACAGCCGAAGCAGAATGCTCGAAATGTCACCTACATACCCGACCGTACGCAGTCACACCCCACAAAACCACACATCTAGATGTCACCTACATACCCGACCGTACGCAGTCACACCCCACAAAACCACACATCTAGATGTCACCTACATACCCGACCATACGCAGTCACACCCCACAAAACCACACATCTAGATGTCACCTACATACCCGACCATACGCAGTCACACCCCACAAAACCACACATCTAGATGTCAGCTACATACCCGACCGTACGCAGTCACAGCCCACAAAACTACACATCTAGATGTCAGAACAGTTTGCATCATCACAACATGTTACCCCAAGATCCTTCCTAATTTTACCCTTCCATCTTTTTCATGGTCTTCGCAGTCGCTTTCTAAGATGTCTTATCACCGAAATTCTGTGGTATTTTTAGTTCACCATTTTTAGATGCATTCCTTCTCAATAATGATTAAATATACTGTCAGATATAATGGTATAAGGAAATGCGTCGTCATAAAATGGCATCCAGCCTGTGAACTTGTGAATATCTCAGTAACACCGCGATGAATTGCATCAGACTACAATTTGCATATCTAACGCTTCTATTCTCGTTAAAACTCCTTCATTATGTCAACTGCCAGCCAAGTTGCTCGCATTTAAGTTTCTTTGTGACATATTCACTTTGGGATATCCTGTAAAATTCAGGGTTTATTGATTTTATTAACCTTTTGCAGTCCAAATTATTCTTATGCATTTCAACAGACTAATCCAAGTTAGTTTTCCATAAAATACCTAACACTCAAAGCTCAAAAGCGGCCAGAGAATGAGAGGAGTTCTGGGAAAACCAACATAAAACACTGTCAACTAACGAGTCGATTTGAGCTCGACATTGGACCTGTCGAGTTTAATCCGACATTGGACCTGTCGAGTTTAATTCGACATTGGACCTGTCGAGTTTAATCCGACATTGGACCTGTCGAGTTTAATCCGACATTGGACCTATCGAGTTTAATCCGACATTGGACCTGTCGAGTTTAATCCGACATTGGACCTGTCGAGCTTAATTCGACATTGGATTTGTCGAGCTTAATTCGACATCGGATTTGTCGAGTTTAATTCGACATTGGACTTGTCGAGTTTAATTCGACAGTGGACCAATGAGTGTTAAAAGCCTATGCATTGTTCGGGAGTCAGTAGATGATATAAAATGCAGCTCATGTTAACAGACGTGCAATGTCGCCACAGCGACCAGTTTATTACCACTCAGTCTTCTTGGATATGACCAAATGTTTGACACGTACCAATGTTGAGGGGGGATCTGCTGCTTCCAGCCAGCAGGACAGAAGATCTATTTTGTAGATGAAAGGAACAATTTTTTTTTCTGAAACATTATTACTTCTTTACGAAAACATAAGGCATGACATTCAACAAGACAGTAACATTAACTTTAAAATCCTATTAGAAATGTTTAGACAGCCGACGCAGAATATTTAACGAAAAAGAATTAAAAAGAATTTCTGCGTACGTAAATGAATCAGCAGTGGGCTATTATTCGCTTTGCTACAACAGATTTCTATCCAAATCACATTAATTTTAAGGTGAACTGCAAATAAAAAAAAATAAAACATTTGTTCTTGTTTCCTTTGTAGCCCGCTGCATGCTCCTTTTAAATGGCACCGTTCATCCAAAAGTTTATTCCATTGTAATGATAAAGAAAAAGAAATTAATGTATGATTCTTTATGTACGTTAGCATTTCATGTCATTCAAAGTTGGAGTACACTTTGTGTGTGTGTGTGTGTGTGTGTGTGTGTGTGTGTGTGTGTGTGTGTGAAACGGTGCACGGAGAGGGGCTCCGGTACCGTCTAATGCCAAAAGCATTCAGCGGTAGCAGTGTTCCAGAACTCGGTAATTGTCTATTTTCCCTGCCGCAGGCGGAACCCACATCGATCACTGTCAAGAAATCGAGGAAACGAAGCACGAGTTGTATGGCGATGTGTACCGGTCGTGTACCATTCAGTCAGTAAGCCGGTTTTCTATTGGAAGGCAGCCTTACACAATACGTTAGATTTTTACCACAAATTGTTAAAATACGCCAAATAAAATTATACATAATCACACCAACTTGTGTAAAATTTACAAATAAAAGAAACTTAGTAAAAGATACCAGTTACAACCCGACAGGTTTCGGTACTCTGAGGCACCATCATCAGGGGAAAAACATAAAAACAGTCAGCGACAAACACTAGATGGCCGGACGCAGCTCTGGTTGAAGTGACGTCGCCTCAGTTACTGGACTTTCTGTCATGAATAGCACATGTCTTGAGAATCAGACGAAAGCACCGTAGGACGCCTAACTAACTAACTAACTAACTAACTAACTAACTAACTAACTAACTAACTAACTAACTAACTGACTGACTGACTGGCTGACTGACTGACTGACTGACTGACTGACTGACTAACTAACTAATTAACTCCATGCAGCAGAAGCCTTCTTGAGAAGCTAACAGTTTCTCAGCTAGTCAAGAAATTCCCCGCATTTTATGGAACCCGGAAGTTCATTACCGCATTCACAAGCGCCCGCCACCTGTCCATATCCTGAGCCAGCTCAATCCAGTCCATTCCCCCTCCATCCCACTTCTTGAAGATCCATTTTAATGTTATCCTCTCATCTACGCCTGGGTCTCCCAAGTGGTCGCCTTCCGTCAGGTCTCCTCACCAAAATCCTGCATGCATCTCTCTTTCCCCCATACGTGCGTAGGACGCCAGATTATAGTTAAAATGACAAAAGGTTACAAACACAAGTTGACTGCACCAAAAGGTTCACGTTGGCTGTCAACGTCGATCACGAATATCAGGTGTAGAAATATTGATGCCTTTTTTTAAAACAGTGCAGCTGTGGTTGTGGAATACGAGCATTAATAATTTTTGGCCAATGGTGGCGTCGTGCGGAGTGGGTTAGATGTTTAAATGTAGAAGACTCGATATTGGCAGCCAATATCGGGCCTTCTACATTTGCAGATATTCGTAAACATACATTTCGGGCGTGTTTATGTCAGGTATTTTAGATAACGTCTCTTCTGCACCACTTTGTCTTATTTTTACGGGGGAAGGGGGGTTACTTCCCTGATACTTCGAGTAACAAATACTGTCTAGAACCAGCCTCCTCTGCGCTGAATGACTTCTGTTTTGTTAGTGTCAGTGAAGAGGAAATCTCCCGCCATATCTCAAGAGCTAAATATTTATGGTTTTCAAGCAACTGAAGCAAATACGTACATCGAATAGTAACAAATAAAGATAACATTGTTTTCTAAAAAGGCTGTGAAATTGATTAGAAATAAACTTTGTTAGTTTCAAAATATGTTATATCAAGAATCTGACGTCAAAGCAGCTACTGAAGTTCTTCCAATCAAAAGCAAATTAACAACCAGGGCTGTGGAATCGGTACACAAAAGCTCCAACTCCGATTCCTCAATTTTTAAAACTTCGGACTCCGACTCCTTCATAAAAGCTCAATATGTGTTAATAACGGTAAACCTATAAAACATTTCACCACCACCACGTGAATCATCAGGCTACTGTTTAGGCTTATAACCTATATTTAAGTGTAAGTCTAATGGTTACTGTAGCTATCAGCGCTCTGGAGTTGGAGTATCTAGTTAAGATTTTAGATTGAGGTCGGAGTCGGATTCGGTACGTTTTTACCGACTCCGACTCCACCTAAAAGTCCTTCCGACTCCGACTCCACACCCTGTTAACAACAATAGAAATGTTTTACTCTGTCAGGACACACAGGCCCCCGTTCACTCAATTTAAAGCCTAGTGCCCAGTACACGTACCGCCAGGTTTGGTATCAGAACACTTTTTGCTAACATAATGTGTTTATGTGGTCCGTACGATTTCCGCAATAAACAGCGACTTTTTCCTTATACAGGATTCGCCGATTGCTCTATCTAAGCAAAACACACGGTGTTCTCTGTGAGATAAGAAATTAATTGTTACGTACATGTAAAATGTTTAATGACTGCCGTCTTCGAAAAGTTAAACCACCGAGGAAAATTGGATTCGATCTTGGGCCAGCCCACGTAGGATTTGTTGTGGACTAAATGGCATTGGGACAGGCTTTTCTCCCAGCACGTGGGTTTTCGCCTGTCAGTATCATTCCATCAAGGCTCTACAATCATCACTACCATCATCATCATCATCATCATCATCATCACCATCATCATCACCATCAACTTAATACTAATTTTATCAGAAGGACGAAAGGGCGAAAAACTCGAAACCTTCAAAAAGCAATGCTCTTTCGGAAATTGGGGAGCATCAGATAGGAAAGTGCATTTACTTGAACACTACATATGGAGGCAGAAGGTTCCTCCGAAACGCCGTAACAACCCACTTCTACACAAAGTGAACACCAAAAAATAAAATCAATGTCAACACTGAATCACAATGAACGCTTAATACACTATGCGCAGCAGTAAACGTTTGAAATTGCAGTTAAAGATTTAGACGAACAAAACACACGGGAGGAATACAATAAAGCGGATTTTGACTAAACAATGTAACGTCGGGGACTGAATTCTTTTAGCTCAAGACAGGGTCGGTTGGTGGGCTATTGTTACACGGTAATGAACTTTCGGGTCTCATAAAGGACAGGGAATTTATCAACTAGGCTGCTTGCGTGACCGTCAGCTTGTCGAGAATGGCTCTCGTCCGTGAATCTAGCAAGTTCCTTTTTGTACAATATACGGTACAGATCAGTGCACTACATCGTGCTGCACCGGAACAGGGCCGGTTAGTGTAGCGATGTACAGATCAGTGTACTACATCGTGCTGCACCGCAACAGGGCCGGTTAGTGTAGCGATGTACAGATCAGTGCACTACCTCGTGCTGCACCGGAACAGGGCCAGTTAGTGTAGCGATGTACAGATCAGTGCACTACCTCGTGCTGCACCGGAACAGGGCCGGTTAGTGTAGCGATGTACAGATCAGTGCACTACATCGTGCTGCACCGGAACCGGGCAGGCTAGTGTAGCGGTTAACATTCTAAGTTTGTACAATATACGGTACAGATCAGTGCACTACATTTCAGTCTAGTTAAATGTAACTTTAAAACTTGGTTTCATATCTTTTATCATAACGTAAGACAAACATTACTGTCACTGCTGCCGAAGTGCTGTACAATGATTCTTTGTACCGCACAAGACGGAAAGAGTATAGCAGAGTTCCGCCACAAATTAACCGCTTCTGACAATACCGCGAGGTTGCTGAAACATTTTGGAATACCCTCAGGATACTATCTCAAACTGAATGCGATCTTCCTTTCTGTCTTCTGTATCTGCATTTCCTTCCACTTGCAAACTTCCTATTTTTCTTCATACTTTTCATGTCATATTGGTTGTTTTATTTTTTTATTTTTTGCTAACTTTATTTACACATTCCTGTCCCCTTTTGGTTCTGTATTTACTTCCTCCTGACTTTACTTCTCGACGTCAATATGACAAAGCGTCTGGACCGACACCATCCCAGCCTTATATTGCGGGGCCATCGGAATCAATATTACAACATACACACCCCCGTTTTAAACTCATACTTTAAACCAGGGCTGGCCAACTTCAACCCACAGGACGGCCACATAATTTCTTAAGGACTAGCGTGATGGCCGCACATGTGTGTGTGTGTATCAAAAGGAGGGAACGCCTTTATTTAAAACAATAAATTACGCTAAAATTACGGTTGAGTGGCAAGGCAGAAGGCGCTACTGAACTCGATAAAACAAAAAGAAATATTGGTTTATTGTGTCCTAGCTTAAAAGTGTTAAGTTATAGTATGTAAACACTGTCTGTGCTAATAAAGTTGCCACCTAGTGTTCTGCTGGCCTACTGTAGGGTACCGTGTCTGTTCAACTGTATTTCCGGAACTATTCTGTTCACCGCGGGCCGCATCTTGGCCAAAGCTACTTTAACCCTTTAAAGACGAAGCCTATCTGTTTTATATAAGGACTCAGTGCGTACCGCGCTGTAAACACTCTCCACTTCGGTTATAAAGGCCAGTCTCTTAATGTTTTATAAGGCAAAAGTTGCTGTTTGTTCTGAGATCCGTACAAAACACATAAACGCAATGTGGGCACCACGTAGAATTTTTTAATGTTAAACCTGGTCGTATGTAAAGTTATCGCTAGGCTTTAAAAGGTTAAAGACGAAGCCTATCTGTTTTATATAAGGACTCAGTGAGTACCGCGCTGTAAACACTCTCCACTTCGGTTATAAAAACCAGTCTCTTAATGTTTTGTAAGGCAAAAGTTGCTGTTTGTTCTGAGATCCGTACAAAACACATAAACGCAATGTGGGCACCACGTAGAATTTTTTAATGTTAAACCTGGTGGTATGTAAAGTTACCGCTAGGCTTTAAAAGGTTAAAGACGAAGCCTATCTGTTTTATATAAGGACTCAGTGCGTACCGCGCTGTAAACACTCTCCACTTCGGTTATAAAAACCAATCTCTTAATGTTTTATACGGCAAAAGTGGCTGTTTGTTCTGAGATCCGTACAAAACACATAAACGCAATGTGGGCACCACGTAGAATTTTTTAATGTTAAACCTGCTGGTATGTAAAGTTACCGCTAGGCTTTAAAAGGTTAAACATCGTGTCACATATAAAGTAAAGCGTTGTATTATTCATACCGTGCATAGTTATTAATTAAGTACAAATTCATCCCAACTAATGCACCGCTATCATTCAATATGTTTCTACGTTACAATATTTGTAAGTTACTCCAACACGTTCCGATCCCTACTGAGATCATCTTTAGGGTTACATTTAAAATTTAAAATTACACAATCAGAATGACAATATTTTGCATATGTCACAACGTATAAAATGTGTACAAAAATAGTTAGTTCATACGCAATTCACTTTCTGTAGATCTTTGTTTTTACTTTGAAAAGATCTACAAGTGAACTGCAGGTCAACTGTTTTTATACACACTTCATACGTAGTGACATATGCAAAATATTGTCATTCTGAGTGTGTAATTTTAACTCTTAAACATAGTGCAGACGCCCAACCAGCCGGATACAATACAGATAATTTATTACCCATGAACCTGAAAACGGACTAGAAACCTATATCTCTACCCCAACTATTGGAATACAAGGCAACAACAACCGGAGACCACAGGATCTACCGATAAGATGAACTAAACCGCACCAATGCTTGATACATGAACCCAACATAGATAGATCGAATCTCCTCCAAGAGCATTCAATCACACTGCAGATACAAGACCACCAATAGAAGCGACCATCTCAAGATACACCAGATCTTAACAATGCAGGTACCACGAGTATACCACGAGAACTCAACGCCAACCCAGGACTTCTCAAAGGGAATAAACACAACGGAATATTCAACATACATCCACCGATACATAGTAAATGATTTTATAGTTTTACCTACATTAGCAAAGTATACTACAGTATACAAGTACAAAACAGGCATTTTAACCTACATTTTATTTTATTAGATATATATGATTTTATTATCCTACATATATATATATATGCTGAATTTCTACAACTACAACGTTATACCTAAGAATATAGTACTCACACAATAATTTACCTCTTGAGATCTCAAAAGGAGTAACCTTTAAACACTACAATTCTTGCAACCAGGCCTGATGGTGGTCAGTACTGACCGAAACATGTAGCCGTACCTATCAATGTTATTATAATACAAGGTTGAACAGTTGTGAGGACTGCGTTTTATTCATTGGTTCATTCTTAAACATAACCCTGAGGATGATCCCAATAGGGATCGAAACATGTTGGAACAGAATATTGTAACATAAGAACATACTGAAAAACGAGAGTGCATTAGTTGGTATTAATTTGTACTTAAATTATAAAGTAACTAGAACAATTTTCCCGAACGGTGTAGTTGGGCAAAACAGGGAAAACGGTCAACATCCAAAATACCAGCCACAAGGAGGCGTCATAACCCTTCAAACTTAGCTTAGGAACAGCCATGTTATGAACGTGTTCGATGTGTGTCATTACACAACACAACACAGAACACTGGCTAATGGTTTTCAGCAGAGCTGGAAGTAACTGCTAATTTGTAACACGCCTTAGAGTATAAAGTTCGTTTATTTAAAAAGTTCAAGGAAAGGAAAGATGCTTACGGCCACTAATTTGTAGCTAGAAACAAACGTCGCGACGACCAAAGTCCGAACAAAGTCGATCATCTCCGGTTTGTCTGACAGAATGTAACATACAGGATGTTTATGAATACACACATATGCCGCATCATGCGTCCAACTTCGAGCTGTGCAACTGGACCTCTACTTACGGTGACGGTTTCTTTATTTCCTCGCTCAAACCGCAAGCACAAGAACCACACCTGGTCAGCTTTTCGCGCGTAAAATTAAACAAATTCAAAGCTGAGATCTACGCTCCTTTGGGGTATTAAACAGCGTCGAATAATAATCCTTCACCGACATTTCGGGACAACGTATCGGTCCAATCTTCTAGGGTTAAGAGGTCCAAGAAGAACTTCTTGGCCCTTGAATATGGGACCGATATGTTGTCCCGAAACGTCGGTAAAGGATTACCATTCGACGCTGCGTAATACCCCACAAGAGTGCAGTTCTCATCAACATTGCGGCGGAAGCCTGAAATCGCAAATTCAAAGCTGCCCTGAAGGCAGACTGCTTCTCCACCGCCCGTAACTACTTTGCAGCGGCGAAGAGGAACCCGATTAACCTGCGTACAGGCATATTTCGTCCATTAACTCCCACACGTTGGGTTGTGCCATGGCTCAGGCGGTCAGACGCCGGCCTCCCACCGCGGAACCCCGGGTTCGATCCCGGGCCAGTGCATGTGGGATTTGTGGTGGAAAAAGTGGTACTGGGACAGGTTTTTCCCCGAGTACTTCAGTTTTCCCCTGTCAGTTTCATTACACCGGTGTTCCATTACACGGAAAATACACAATAAGCCTCAAGGACGCGGTGCGTAAGTAGCGTCTGCTGCGGGGCCCTTCTCCACTGAAAATAAAACTCCCACACGTTACTGTAAGACGTTCAGTACTAAAGTTCCGGGACTCCGTCTATATGACCACATACACTCCGTCTATATGGCCACATACACTCCGTCTATATGACTTCATACACTCCATCTATATGACCCCATACACTCCGTCTATATGAGCTCATACACTCCGTCTATAAGGCCACATACACTCCGTCTATATGACCTCATACACTCCGTCTATATGACCACATACACTCCGTCTATATGACCTCATACGCTCCGTCTATATGACCTCATACGCTCCGTCTATATGACCACATACACTCCGTCTATATGACCACACACGCTCCGTCTACATGACCACATACACTCTGTCTATATGACCTCATACACTCCGTCTATATGACTTCATACACTCTGTCTACATGACCACATACACTCCGTCTATATGACCTCATACACTCCGTCTATATGACCACATACGCTCCGTCTATATGACCACATACACTCCGTCTATATGACCACATACACTCCGTCTACATGACCACATACACTCCGTCTACATGACCACATACACTCCGTCTATATGACCACATACACTCCGTCTATATGACCACATACACTCCGTCTATATGACCTCATACACTCCGTCTATATGACCTCATACACTCCGTCTATATGACCACACACGCTCCGTCTACATGACCACATACACTCCGTCTACATGACCACATACACTCCGTCTATATGACCACATACGCTCCGTCTATATGACCACATACACTCCGTCTATATGACCACATACACTCCGTCTACATGACCACATACACTCCGTCTATATGACCTCATACACTCCGTCTATAAGGCCACATACACTCCGTCTATATGACCTCATACACTCCGTCTATATGACCACATACACTCCGTCTACATGACCACATACACTCCGTCTATATGACCTCATACACTCCGTCTATATGACCACATACACTCCGTCTATATGACCACATACACTCCGTCTATATGACCACATACACTCCGTCTATATGACCACATACACTCCGTCTATATGACCACATACACTCCGTCTATATGACCACATACACTCCGTCTATATGACCACATACGCTCCGTCTATATGACCACATACACTCCGTCTATATGACCTCATACACTCCGTCTATATGACCTCATACACATAAAATTAGACAAAAATTGCTGTGCACTTAATCTTCGATCAAGCTGCGAGAAACGGGACGGTGACTGGCCACAAGTTCACGAATTTTGGATTTCAAGCAGTTGAGAGCCGCCCGCTGCTTGGATCATGTGAAGGTTCTCACTTCCCTCTCTCAATCAATTAATCCATTTGAAGACATGCATAGGACATACAGCTTCCTCTTCACAAACATTTCCAAGCATTTAGTATGATTTCGTGGTTATGTTCCCGCGTTTGAAGCTACCTTGATATTCGCTCACTGCTCAATTACAACAAAGAAAAACAGAATTTGCGCGCGGAGCTGCTATGGATAAAGTGATTTGGCTAGAACTTTCTCTCCCTGATCCCTGGCGCTCAAAATATAAACTAACAGACTGGCTACAACTGGTTTATGAACCAAACCACACTTGCGTGCTAGCATCAGTCCCGGAACTTTATTGTAAAACCGCACGTGGTGATTGAAATGTTAGCATTCCTTTTTTTATATTCGGATGCTCCGTTGTAGACCGGCTATCCTGTCCGAGGGTGTGGTGGTTTTCTTCAGTCCTTCAAAGCAAATGTCTGTTGTAGCAGGACAATCTCAAATTAGGTTATGGCCGCCTTCTTCGACATAGACCCAAAATTTCACGTTACGAAGCCTCAGATATTGAAAAAGCCTTCGTTAAATACAGAGCAAATAAATAAATAAATAAATACGACTAAGTTATCGTACGTTTGGTTGGTCATAAACAGCAGCTTGGCCTCCACGACCACCCAACCCCAACCCAACAGATGCGTATCTTAATGTCACATGAAAATCTTCACTTACTAGTGATACTGACATCCAAGAGGATCGATCTGCAGTACTGCGTGCAGGATCGAAGATCATCATCATCATCATCATCATCATCATCATCATCGTCATTTCTAATTTTATGACTCATTTTTATGCCACGAACACGTTCATGTGTTCAGAGCTTACTGTGAAAAATGTCTCTTGCTCTGTTGTAAAACAAATGTTAACAAATCCCACAACATTAACCAATAACCACTGGTATTTGTACACAGAAACTCTGAAAAATCTACCGATTGATGTAGGCCAGTAGTAAAATGTTGCATGGTGTAATAGTGGTTCTGCTGTTCTTAGCTCATTCTTATAAAACACACCGTGATGAAACAAATTTATTTTAGAAACACCCTGTATAGGTTACGTTACGTAACTGGATGCTCACACAGTGTACCTTGGACTTGGCCCGCAGGATTCGATCCAATGGCTGTCTGGGTCGTGGGTCGTAACCTCACATAACTCTGCGGCGAGGTTCCGGGTAAAAGGGGCCGTTACACCTAATTGCGTGCCGCGTGCTGAAAAACTGACGTGGCCGGAAAGAACCGACTGCATGTTCATTGGACGAAAAAAATACTAATCAAATCGTAAACACAAATGAAACGGACAATTAAAGATATTTGGAACCCGGATATTGCAGAGGTGTGGTCAACATTCCCGCTTCATATTCGCATTCGAACCTCGGCTCCTGCATCTGCACTTTTTAACGTTTTCGTCGTCTTCTGTAATTTCCTCAAGGACAGGGGCTTAAGACGTCACTTCTTTCATCGTTAGTCGGTTACTATTTATAAACAGTTTGCTATTTGGTGGTACGTATTTAATGAAGCAACATTAACCCTTTAAAGACGAAGTGTATCTGTTTTATATAAGGACTCAGCGCGTACCGCGCTGTAAACACTCTCCACTTCGGTTATAAAAACCAATCTCTTAATGTTTTATAAGGCAAAAGTTGCTCTTTGTTCTGAGATCCGTACAAAACACATAAACGCAATGTAGGCACCACGTAGAATTTTTTAATGTTAAACCTGGTGGTATGTAAAGTTACCGCTAGGCTTTAAAAGGTTAAATAAACAAACAAAAGTTAGTGACAAAGTACACCGTCCAAAATAAAACGCAGGGCCTAAATTCAGGAAGGCAATGGGTACCGGGTTTTCCCTGGGGTAAAGGGGCAGCGGCGTGGTGCTAACCACCCACCCCATTCTAATGCAGAGGCTAAAGAAAGGGTACAGCTACACCTCTACTCCCCCTTGGGCTTTAGGCGTGTGCCTTTGCTGTACTTTTAACTTTACTTCACCTTTACATTCAGCAAGGCAAGGAATGAGGTGGAGTGATGAATGGATGACGGGACAGAGAACGAAAGAAAGAAAAACTAGAAAGGACGAAAGGAACACAATAGGAAAAGTAAAATATAAAATGTTCAAGAAGTCCTGCCAAATGTCTAATGGAAGTAATACAGTTTTCAGAAACATCCCCAACGATCACTTAAGCAACGATGATTTAATTCATCAAAATATTCGACTGTCCTGAAACGTCAGGGTGTTATCCAGTTCAAAGCCCGAACAAAGTGTCTGTACTCTCGGAGGATGCGCTAAACCATTTGTAACGGACGCTGCTGCTGTCAGCACGCGCCCTGACCCTTTAGCTCTCTATTATACACAGCGCTGCACTATTATACGCGTTACGTTGAGTTGTTTAACTATTCTAAGCTAAGAAGGATGAGCACACTGTCACAGTTTCACAAATAACAGAAGCACGTCTATGTGAGTGATGCCGGATACATTAAAGGCTGCAAAATCTGACCGCATGACGGCCGAAATGCAGTACATGTCACGACATCCGGAAGCTCTGGGACCAAAGACTTGCCAGATATAGTAATTATCCAGATGTAAGAACGTTACACCTAACGCGTGTTTTTGTGTACCTCATGGGCAGACCTAACTACTTCATGCGTTGCTTACTATCCTGTCCTGTTTTCCCTGCTGCACTTAATATTCCTTTTCACCACTAGTTACATAACATTTTGCATAGGCGTAACATGGGGGAAGGCAAGGGGGGCAAATGCCCCCCCAACAATATTTTTTCAACCTAGGAATAGAGTCTTGTTACTGACGTGAATAATGGCAAACAAAAAAGACAGAAAAAAGGAAAATGAAAAATCTGCGTTTTATGGGACCAATTTTCCCCTCTTTCAAATTTGATTCCTTTGTAAAATAAAGTTCTTAGTACCCCATGGTCAATTTTGCCCTCCACCCCCACCCACATGTTATTAGCCAAGTTATGGTTATGACATTTTGTATGTACAATCTTTTAAAAACATACATTAATGGCAGAACTTTCGAAAGCGGTGCCGGGTGTTGCCGACTGATGTAACAGTGAAATATATTGGGCCTCTTAGTCGATTTTCGGTTAATAGAGCGTTCCGGATCATCCAGTGCGGGATATCGCCGCTTTTACTGTAATTTGTTTAGCAGGCAACATGTATAGCACGTTACGTCCAAACGAAAAGCGTGTAATAATCACTCGGCATTTATTTTAAGGCCACTGAATTAATTTTATGCAAGTTACTTTAAACAAAGAATTAAAAAATACACCAACAGCGACTTCGTCGCCTGACTATAGACCGAATTTGGAACTTCGGAACGTGTCTTCTGCATTTTAACCGGGCGAGTCGCTCTGTGGAGACGAAATAATCCCTGCACAAGACAATAATCCCTGAAAAGACAATAATCCCTGCAAGACAATAATCCCTGAACAAGACAATAATCCCTGAACAAGACAATAATCCCTGAACAAGACAATAATCCCTGCAAGACAATAATCCCCGCAAGACAGTAATCCCTGCACAGAACAATAATCCCTGTAGGACAATAATCCCTGCAAGACAATAATCCCTGCACAAGACAATAAACTACTACGAAGGGACTTTATACAGATCCGACAGATTTATAATTGCAAACAGGGAAATTTATTATTTTTATTGCTGTACTTTGCACTTGATTACAAGAGCACAAATACCCGGCATACTGGGTATGGTTAACAGCGCTGAAACAGCAATTTCATGATTCCTTGCAAAGTCCGCGCATAATTATGCAAACAGACATTAATGTTACATGATGTCGGTCATAACATCTCTTTTAATTTTTACAGAAGTATTAAAACAACCCAATACTGGCAAGTTCTATTTTGGGGTTAAGAAAGACTCAGCTTTGTGTTCGTGCACACAGCCTCTGTGGTTATGTTGACACAAGGATGCGTAACATGACAATGACTTCAATACTGAGAAAGTAACGTTCCCTTTAATTACAAGAAGTAAGCACGAAAATAACTGATTGAGGTAAAGAGAATTCTTTTAACTGTGTGGATTAAAACCCGTCTACTTTGATTCGGGTTTGGTTAATTAAAACGTAACTGCGTGAATTGTGTACAGCGCGGATTTTGTACGGGCAGATGTCAGGCGCTTGCAGTTTTTTTTCTGGAATACGGAATAAGCAAAAGTAAAGAGGATCAAGAAGAGCTAGAAGTGAATTTTTTACTACACATTTAAATGAAACAAAATATTGCTTATAGAAGACAAAGATTCAGAGCCGCTTAATCATAAACAACGGCCGAACACGATCCCATGAACATTTCTCTCATCTCTCACGCTCAAAAATTATTTCCGTAAGTTCCAACGTAACAGAACCTTCCCATCTATCCTGTAAACATTTCTCTCATCTCTCACGCTCAAGACTTATTTCCGTAAGTTCCAACGTAACAGAACCTTCCCATCTATCCTGTAAACATTTCTCTCATCTCTCACGCTCAAGACTTATTTCCGTAAGTTCCAACGTAACAGAACCTTCCCATCTATCCTGTAAACACTTCTCTCATCTCTCACGTTCAAAACTTATTTCCGTAAGTTCCAACGTAACAGAACCTTCCCATCTATCCTGTAAACATTTCTCTCATCTCTCACGCTCAAGACTTATTTCCGTAAGTTCCAACGTAACAGAACCTTCCCATCTATCCTGTAAACACTTCTCTCATCTCTCACGTTCAAAACTTATTTCCGTAAGTTCCAACGTAACAGAACCTTCCCATCTAGCCGATCCTCCAACTAACGCAACATGAAACATTTTCGCTCCAAAACGCTGCATTCCGACTACCGAGTGACACAGAGATGTTCTAGGCGTCAATTCAGGAGTCTTCTGTTTTCTAAGTACAGCTTTTCGTTGTATCCCACAGTCTGTACAAGGCAATAGTGATATAGTACTTTTAAACAGACTACAGTCCCCTCACCACCTACGCACAATTCGCGATCATCTTCCCGTTTCATAAGAGAATATACAATCGTGACTAAAGCGGTAACGCATCTGCTTATATCAGCCGTTGAAAGGCAAAGTGGGGTAAGTCCTTTTCTAAAGAAGAAGGACATATGTGTTCACACGATACCGCAATACTGTGGTCTATGAACAGACAAAATGGTGTAAGTTACAGTTGTTAACTTACCGCTCAAGCACAACGTATATCAGTGCAGGTCAGTGACAATCCCACCGCGCCGACAGGCAGAGTTGCGTAGATTCTCCAAATGAAGAAAGTGCCACTTACACCACTTTTACTTTCAGAGGCCCATATTCCGGAAGTTACCTATTCCACTACCCTGGCAGGTTTTCCGTATTGTCTCCCCCCCCCCCCCCCAGTTTCTGCACTCAAGTCCTGGGAAAGTACCTTCAGTTAGGCCACGACTGCTTCCTCCCACGTGCTTTCCAAATAATTATCCATTATCATACAATCATTAGACGCCATATTTCCTGAGTTACCGACAGCGTCGTGACAGAACTGGAGATGCAAAGTGCAAAAATGTTATATAATATCTGTGGCTGGAAATATGCCGTAAAATAACCCAACAATCAGTCGAACTCAGACCCACTGCAGCCTCCACGACGTGCCTCTCATAGGCTCCACTATGGCGGGCGATCTGTGTATAGTCAGTCCCATATACCTAGCTCCTCATTACGGGAAAAGGCTGAATGTAACTTGACTGCGTTCACGTCCAGAGCACTGTGTCTTACTGTACGTTCCGTCGACAAGTTCTACTTACCCTCGGTACGGGGTGTGGAAGGCACTGGGATGCTCTGGGCGTCTGGAACGACGTCTGGGTACTAGTTTGTTGCTGGGGTTCCATCCCCAACTCCAACCCGTGGGGCAGGCAGAGCGGGGCACGCGACCGCGCGGGGAGACACGGCAGCACATCACGTGACCAACTCATCATTAATGTCCCAGCCCTCGTTTTTTTATATTTATTCAACTTTTACAAACTTCTTCTTTCTTCAAAATTGTTCTGTATATACTGCATAGTTCTGTGCGGGGCTTTCAGTAGCCGGGTTTTCAATTCACTGACGACACGCAAGAAAAGTTCTGTAAGGTCCATGGTCACAATTAAGTAGAACGTAGTCTTTTTAAGATTTCCAGAACAAACTCTTTCACACTGCACTTTTACTTTAAATTGAAAGTATACATAATCGCAGCTTCAATGAAATTGTGGCCACGCACCAACGTGACACATTTGATTCAACAAACAAAGGACCGTGTAAGTAAAAAGAACTGCAATCCAAAAAAGATGATAAGTCCCCAATATAATTATAGAAAATGTACACTTTAGGGTTATTCAGATATATAGGAAGGATGGGAAACTGAAGATACTCTAGATTTCTAAATACAGTGAAACCCGTCTTAATCGGAACCTGCATACAACGTAATCCTGTCTTAAGCGGAAAACTTTCACAGTCCCGAGGATCTTTAATTTAAATTCAAGTACCTGTACAAAACGGAACCTGCCCACAAAAAGTCTGGTCCATTGCAATTCCGTTATAGACAGGTTTCACAGTATTTATAGGATTATTTTAGGTTATTAAAAGACGCTCAATCTGCATAGCGTCGAGTGATATGGAAATGATGTAGAATGAAGCCTTAGTGTCGTAATTCGAGGGACTATCTGCCATTTGCCTGGAGGAATTCAGGAAATGCAAGAATAACCTTGGAACAGCCGGTGTCCCTCCAGAGACCCGGAGTGAGCGCCCTCCAAATGCAAATCAGAAGAGCTGCAGCTTCAGCCACATTGCTGGGAAAGGCTTAAGACGTTATGGCAGAGAGGGCAAGCAATGCAGCGAAGCCGTGCAAAAACTGAAAGACGGTACTGGAAATGTCCTGGCGTGAGAGGAACAGAAATACGGTTGAAAAAGTCAAACTTAAAGATGGCAGCAAAGGGGGAAGCTGTTTGTAGGATCTCTATAAGCTATGGTCAGACTGGGTAGAAGAAATTCTGTTCAGTAGGTAAGCATGTAAAGCAGAAATGACATTTGAAGTATTTATCCAAAAAGCGAGATTTAAGGTTCTCACAGCAGTGCTCATGAAGATTCAAGTCTTCTGGAACATGACACCGTGACGACTCGTAACGAGTTACCGACGTTAACACAAGCGAATAATAATAATAATAATAATAATAATAATAAATACCACTGTTGTTATAAGCTAAAAGCAAAGCTGCCCCTGTACGCGCCATGAAGGCACATATGGGAGTGGAGATGTAGCTCCACTCATTCTTAATCTCTGCATTAGATGCGGTAAGTGTTCAGTTTCACATCCCTGCCTTCTTTACCATCGGGCAAAGGGTCCCCGATGCCTACTGAACAGGAGGCGGGGTGCTCTACATAACCTGTCAGAACTTTTGGTGAACAGATCGGCAAATCTCTTACCCCTGCCGAGAATCGAATCATGATTCCTCGGACATTTAGCCCCCGCCTGGTCACTCTACCGACTGAGCTACCCCGGCACACATTATTATTATTATTATTATTATTATTATCAGTTATCATCTTCCTACAGGGTATTTACAATTACATGTCTCAAACAAACCATGACCCTAGGGTACGTAGTGCTGCAGCTACCCTGTAGTTACAATTTATGGCACATGCAATGTTTCTTCCCGTGACAGACGCTTTGTACTTCTACATCAGCACTTCCCGCAGTACGTGTGCAGTGCCCAATATGGCCGTCTTCTGCAATATCTTGCTGTCTTGCTTTCCCGGTATGTTGCCCAGGTATTTTCTGAATGATTGTGAGATGGTTCCAGTTGCCCCTGTTGTTACTGGTGTCACGTTTGTTTTTACATTCCACATGAGATGTACTTCTATTGTAAGGTCTTCATATTTGCAAATCTCTTCGGCTTTTTTCTTGATGGCATTTCAGTCACCTCACATTGCAACGTCTGTCAATAGACATGTTCCTTTCTCATTAACGCGGATATGATGTCCGGTTTATTGTTAGGGGTGGTTCTATAGGTCTGCACTTGTTGCTTCCGTAATATGGCTGCTTACTACCACGATTTATTTCTACTGATTTGGTACATGGTCACACCAGCGTTCCTTTTCTAATTGAAACTTGTTTTCCTTGTCTGCGGTAAAGTGTAGATGAGCACACACTCTAACATGTCTCTTGACATATTGTTCTTCTGCTAATATGGGGCACGCTCATACAGTGCGGGTCTGCTGGACCCTCACACTGCTGGCACAGTCTTCATTTGCTATCTGTTCCTGTTGTCAACATCTATTATTATTATTAGTAGTAGTAAGCAAATTAGACTTTTGAAACAGATTTTACCCTAGCAGCACGTTTCATTGAAGTTATGGTTTTAAATATTTTATCCAACTTACATTTCAACTTCTGTAGACAGTGCTACAGACATACTGCGCAACTGAATTACACTCCGAAACATATTTTAAGACAGATGATATGAATTGATTGGGTTAACCTGTGTTTTAGTTTTACCCGTAAATTTATTTTGTTAATTGTTTTATTATGCCGTTCTTTTGTGTTTGTGTAATTGTTTTGTGCTAGCTCTGTAACTGGCTATTGTGGTGTTGAACTAGCATTTTAATAAATGAGAATTTAATTGAAATATTATTATTATATTATTATTATATTCCTTAAAGCATCTATTATTTTAATAATAATAAAATAATAGATACTTTAAGGAGTATTTTTGGCACCAGACATTACAGAGCACCCAGTAAGATGGATGGATGTATCCGCCTTTCTGCTCATTAGGCACATTCATGATAACAACCGGTGACTTCACTTATTTCAGACACGGTACCAACAGTGGCATTATGCAATACTGCTGGAAAACGTGCAGGAAAACAAGGATAAAGCCAGTGCAAACTGAAGATCCAAGTGTCTTTGGAAATTACATTTCTTTTTACTGTGGCGCCACAGCCCACTTCGGGCCCAGGCCGCCTCACTGCTGAGGTTTCTAGATCACACACACAATTAGGCACACACACACACATGGCAGTATAGCTCCTCTAAACGAGTGATCAGCCCGTCGCAGAGGCCGCTTCCTACACAACACACCACAAACACAACAGAGGAACATACATATCCTCAGCGGGATTCGAACCCGCAATCCCAGCAATCAAGTATCCGCGGCCAAAGCGTGCACGGACAGCGGTACCGGCCGAATATTTTACGTGTTAACCAAAATGAATGATACAGTAGGAAAGTGCAGACACACACCACCCGCCTCTTCAATCCTACCTCTCCTTTATATGGTTTACGCCTTTAGCACAGGGAGTCTTTACACGCAGTCACAGTCGGATAAATATTAGACAACTACATTCGGGACAAAGTACAACTACCAAAATTTATATTGTTATTCTAAGTTTAATGTGTTCCATGTCCGTGCACTATATTATACAAAAACACTAATCACCAACAAATGCACAAAGAGAGTTTTATCATCAATCGTAACACACTCCTACATGTTTCGACCCTGCTGGGTCATTTTCAGGGAGAACATTTTGTTATCGTTACACTAAGGTTGCACTTTACAGTTGAGTGAGAATGTGCTGTTGACTGTGTACTGTGTACTGGAGGCGTGAACTCTCTGCGATCCCGAGAGTCCACGCCCCCAAAAACAACGCAGTACACAGTCAACAGCACATTCTCACTCAAATACAAAGTGCAACCTTAGTGTAACGATAACAAAAAAGTTCTCCCTGAAGATGACCCAGCAGGGTCGAAACATGTAGGAGTGTGTTACGATTGATGATAAAACTCTCTTTGTGCACTCGTTGGTGATTAATGTTTTTGTTATTCTAATTTGGGGTTTCGTTTGTTTAATTCGTCCATACATAAATAATTACTGATGTGCCAATTTTAAGGCAACTAATAAATAAATTAGCTAAACAATCAAACAGTAGGTCTACAGAAGCATTAAATGCAATTTCTGTTTTCTATGAAAATTTGGGCTATTTGTTCATGCTGAGGTATGAACTGTAAGAAGCCGATGTAGTGACCCAAAATTACCACAGGCAAACCAAATCCCACGCCCACAAACCAGAAACACACGCACACACACAGTTCGTCACAAGACAAATACCATTCTGCCCTGATGATGGGGGCACCGAATGCCTCTGAAAAGTTGGTAGGCTACATTCTTACGAAACTATAAGGCGTCATGCTCCAGAAGACGGTAACCTTAGTGATCACCGCGATGATAAACTCAGACACGAGCACAAACACAGATTTATCAAATCCACCGCGAAATTTAGCTTCCAGTGCACATTCTGTATTTGTCTGTTTCAAACACGTAACTCACGTAAAAACAACGAACTTCTCCGAAAGTTACACACAGTTCGCAAATTCGCCTTCTTACCAGTTGCTCGAGTTGTCCCAAGCCATAGACTGACATGAGCAAAGAACTGGCAACCAGTTAATGACATTATTGATCATATTAACAACAATGGGCCCTGGTAGTCCACGCCTACGATAGGTATTAGATCCACCAGCTGGGCGTCTTAGACTGACATCTGCCAGGGCAAAACGTTTTTGGTTTGTTTGATCTATAGAGAATTTGTGAAGGGCATAAATCATGAAGAACCACGGAAGAAATGACAGAATTGTGTAACTAAGCAGAAATTTCATGATCCTGGGTCTTCAGTGAGCATTTGACATTTCTTCAGCTGCTTAAGAAGGCTACGTAGATCTAATTCATAAGACCGGACATTTAGAGTCGCGTTCAGAAGAACCTGCCAATGGATTCTGTCTGAAGACAACTGTGATAAAAATGTCATCTCCTAAGTGTGAACATTTGAAACCTGGCAGTAAGTAAACGGTAAAGGTTCACCCTATAACAGGCCCTGAGGGCCCAAGAGGGGGAGTAGAGGTATAGCTCTACCCGTTCGTGAGCCTCGGCACGAGGAGGGGATGGGGTGGCTAGCCCCACGCCCCGGCCGCTTTACCCCCGGGAAAGAGACCCGGTACCCATTGTACAGGAGGCTGGGTGGGCCCCAGGGCCAGTCTGGACGGTTGCGAAAAATCTCGCCCCCACCGGGACTCGATTCCCGGACCGTCCAGCCCGTAGCGAGTCGCTATACCGACTGAGCTATCCCGGCCCACCTGGCAGTAAGTACCATGACCATTTGCTCGCGTGAAGGAAGTGTAATTACAAATAAATAGGAATGGGAGGTTAAATACAGCCGATCCCAGTGGCCGCGCGGTCTAAGGCGTGGGCCTTCGGCTGAGGGCTTGCTGGGATCGCGGGTTCGAATCCCACCGAAGGCATGGATGTTTGTCTCTTGTGAGTGTTTGTGTGTTGTCAGGTAGAGGTCTCTGTGACGGGCCGATCCCTCGTGCAGAGGAGTCCTACCGAGTGTGGTGTGTCTGAGTGTGATCCAGAAACCTCCAAAAGGAGGCGACCTGCGCCAGATTTGGGCTGTTGCGCCAGAGGAAAGGAAGAAGGTTAATTACAAGTTACATCTAGGCGTTATTCGTGAAGCAAAGACGGCCTTGTGTGGAGGCAAAGCCCGTCTTTCCATCAGCCTGTCCGTCCGTGACACAGTATCAACGACTAAAGCGTGCGGTAGATTTTTATGAAATTCGGTATAAGAATTCTTTACAGAACCCCGAAGAACATTCACGAGTTTCGTAAAAACCAGGTCAGTGACAGTCATCCTTCACTTAAGGGTGTAAATGAACTTCTACGCGTACTTTCCATATTTCTTTGCAGATCTGAGTAGAACTGGAAGCAGACGGTCTCAGTGCAGGACACAGCTGTTCAGCAGTTGTGAGTTTCGTAAAAACCGGTTCAGTGAAGGGCACAACTGACTTCGTTCCGACGAAAGAATGTAAAACTAAGCCTCTCAGTCAGCAAATCTGAAGGAAAGCGACCCCTTGGGGACCTAGGTGCAGATGGTAGGTTAAAATTAAAACGGGGTCTTAATGATATGACATGGGAGAGCAGGTGCGCACCCAGAATTTTTCTTTTTTTTGGGGGGGGGGGGGTTGGGCTGACCCTGAGATTACATATAATTTGTTTGGTTTTAAAAATTGTGTTATAAAAACCATGCTGTAAGTACAACATAACACCGTTCACAACTGCATTTATACACATACAGATATAACTACATGTTCCGTGAATCAATCACAGTGTCCTGTCTTCTTGTTTTTTTCCCAATTTTATCAGTTTATTTTTCAAAATTCTAATGTACTGGTCATCAGCCGATGTCAGTGGCTGATTTCGGCTGAAGGGGAAATCACATAAAACTTTTGATATCATAATATCTACAAAATCTGTGCTTTTTAAATTTCGGTTTTGGGAGGTTTGGGGGGGTGCAGGCCGGGACCCCCCCCCCTTGGGTGCACCCTTGTGGGACAGTGTGAACTGGCCTCACTTCATCCACAGAACGGACAACAGCCGCAATATTACTGAGTATGGCAATGAACATTCGTGTTCTAGAAAAACCTGGTGCCTCTACCCCATGTAGTCAGTTACCAGTCGACTGATTCTGTTATTTATCCAGCAAAGAATCAGCTGCCGCATGCAGCATTCCTATGATCAGATATCTGTTATTGTTTACGCTGCACAGTTATCACTGTACGAGGATATGTGAATGACGGGAGGTCGTCCATGCCGTCCCACGTGTATGTTGGCTCTAGCCCTGTTCATACGTGCATGCATTTCCTTAGCACATGTTTATCTTGAAGCATCTACTGTGTCACTGGAAGGTCACCACAGTTTATACAATCATGTAAAAGTTTTAGGAGACTTCACGACTGCTGCCAGTACACACATGAAGATTCCGAATTTAAACCGTGGATGTTATAACATCATGTCTGTTACCTAAGTGTCCGCCGCATACAGTACGCGCGATAAAACTTTGAAGAAATAAAAAACGAAACAAAGTACTCCTGTGGATGCTCCCCCATTTTCAACAGAGTATCACTTGCTTGAAGACCTTAAGGTTTGACCCCTGCACCCTGACATTAAGAGTGGCTTTTAAACTGATGAGTGAGGAGCAATGGTGGAAGGATATGGAAAGGGGGAAAAAAGAAGTACGCGGAGAAAAATCCCGACACTGGGACTGGTTTCTCTTGTTTAGGTTTTTATCTACAGATAAACAACTACAAACGATTTCGTGTTTCGCTACAGAGTAAGAACAAAACAGTTACTTGCAATCTGTAGACTGTATGCCATGTATAAGCTGTTAGAACGCAAGGATTTTATATTGTAATCTCAGTCTCCTTGAGGATGGGTGGTCTGTACTAAACCGAAACATGTGGGAGAATAAGAACGGGCATTGTTACATACTTAACGATAGGAACATTCAGGTGTGCACCCAGAATATTTCTTTGGGGGGGGGGGCTATATATAAGGCTATATATAATTTATATTTCGTTTTAAAAATTATGTTATAAAAATCATGCTGTAAGTACAACATAACATTGTTTGCAACTGCATTTATATACATACGAATATAACTACATGTTCCATGACTCAATCACAGTCTCCTATCTTCTTGTTTTTTAATTTTATTAATTTATTTTTCAAAATTCTAATGTCCTAGTCATCAGCCGATTTCAGTGACTGATTTCGGCTGAAGGGGAAATCATGTAAAACTTTTATCATACTATCTACAAAATCTGTGTTTTTTAAATTTGTTTTTGGGGACTTGGGGGTCTGCAGCCCGGCACCCCGTCTCTGCCCTTGGGTGCGCCCTTGCGTACGTTGATGATTATTGACTAAATACTGCTTCTTAAGTAGAGAGAGACACAAACCTCGCACTGTACTGTTTCTGGTTCGAGTTACGGCATAACAAACAACATTTTCATGCGGTTCCGTAGGGTCCAGTAACATCCTGGCGCTCCGCTAACTCGCAGACATTTCGTAACTACCGTTCCACGACATAAAGAAAACACCAACTGCGGTTTAACAGCAAGCCTGTTTGCTGGGTTTGAATCCGGAACACAGAAAGAATTGTTAACCTGTATATGAAACTTAACGTGGTATTCCAAAGTTCCTTTAGGCATTTCCGAGACGGTGTTTTAAAGCAGGTTACTGCCGCGTCCTACAGCGTCCTCACCGATTTGTCATTCATAATCCTTCGTCTCCGAGTGGTACTGACCTACGCAGTTTAGGTGGCGTTCTTACACAATCAAAGACGACAGACCTGACAGAAAAAGCGTAAACATCTTACTTCTAGCAAGATCTGAAGCAGTCCACCTGGGGACCACACTTCTCTAACAACCACAACAGAAGGCTGAACACACTGCAGGATGTTACCTTCTGGATTTGGAGTTCCAAGTTTCCAGACCTATTTTAAAATGGTAGGCCATGCCATGGTTCAGGCTGTTAGCCGCCGGCCTCCCACCGCAGAAGCCCGGGTTGGATCCCAGGTCAGTCCATGTGGCATTTGTGGGGGACAAAGTAGAACTCGGACAGGTTTTTCCGCGAGTACTTCGGTTTTCCGGTCAGTTTCATTCCACCGGTGCTCCACTACATTGAAAAGGACATAAAATAATCATAGTCTTCATCTTCATCATAGGGTTGCACAAGAAGCCTCAAGGCTGCGGTGTGTCCGCACCGTCTGCTGCGGGGCCCTTCTCCTCTAAAAAAATTCTTATGTGATCGGATAGAAGTTGTGCTACAAACAGCGACAGACTGATGACGCGGGACGGTATTAACGGAGACGTTGTAAATTGATACGCCTGTCTTTAAGCGCATGCCTGCGTTAGGTTACTTTATGGCTACGTGCAATCACAGTTCGTTCTCACAAAGAACACGACACACGCGAATGTAAATAGCCATGTCACAATTTGCATTTTGAAAAGAAAACACCCACTAAACCCAGTAACGTTACGTACAGCTGCTTGATTTATTGATGCTCCTTTGCCATTACACGGCTTCTAATTCAGATACAGCGAGTTTTTTTCTTTTTGGGACAAAACTGTATATGGTGTGGCCAAAGAAGGGAGGCGGGAAATGTGGAAATGTAAAGATATGGTACATCCCTAATGCAAGAGCCTTTGGCGTTTGAACGAAAAAGACGGAATGGCAGAGAATGCGGTGGGGGGGGGGGGGAGGTATTTAAAGTTTGAACAAAATTAACCCTTTAAAGACGAAACGTGTCTGTTTTATATAAGGACTCAGTGCGTACCGCGCTGTAAACACTCTCCACTTCGGTTATAAAAACCAGTCTCTTAATGCTTTATAAGGCAAAAGTTGCTGTTTGTTCTGAGATCCGTACAAAACACATAAACGCAATGTGGGCACCACGTAGAATTTTTTAATGTTAAACCTGGTCGTATGTAAAGTTACCGCTAGGCTTTAATAGTTAAATACATTTCCTTGTGTGTTTAAAGGGTTTATGATGTGAAGATTTTGAACGAACACTCAGAAGCGACGGGGTACAAGCTGGGCTGTGAGTGATTACGGATCACAAAAGTGACAACTGTGGGAGAACTTACGTGTGTTGCAGTCAAGAGCACAAACATATCCCATCACCGCCACAAATGTTCAGTGTTCTTCAAGTAACAATTTATTGCATAAAGAATGTAGCACTGATGTTACCTTTACGCGTCTTGTGCGTAAAGGGAGAGGTCATGACCCTCAGACACTCTGAGAACAAAACGATTTCTATAGCATCTGGTGGGGGCCGCGGTGGCGCTGTGCTACAAACCGGCAGGTCGCGGGTTCGATTCCCGATGGTGTCAGTGGAATTTTTCATTGAAATAATCCTGTCGGTCGCACTATGGCCCTGGGGTCGACTCAGCCTCTAACGGAAATGAGTACCAGGAATATTTCCTGGGGGGTAAACGCGGCCGGTGCGTAGGGCTGACAACCTTACCACCTTCATGTGCCGATTGTCTAGAAATCTGGGAGCCTCAACCTCCTGGAACCCTCAGGGTCTGTCCAGGCCTGTAATGGGACTGCTTTTATAGCACCTGGTAAAGAGAACGCACATTACATTCAGTTTTGCTAATAATAACGTAATATAATGTAATAATATTAAGCTAATGACATTTTATAATTCCTTTTCTCATACACAGAAAATCAGTCTAAGAGCTGGTGTGGCCCCTCCAATCTCATATTCGACAGGTACCTGGTACTTTTTCCCAAGAGATAAGCCGGCCGGGGCGTAAAGCTGACCATTCACCTTACATTTCGTGGATATTCTATACTAAGAATGAGTGGAGCTATACTTCCACTCCCCCTATATGCCTTCAAGACGCGTACAGGAACAGCTTTACCTTTACCTTACAAATAAAAGTAAGCCTCTGTGGTATGTACATATCATTTGAAGCGCTTTCTGATAATGTCAGTGTGTAACAAAATATAAGGAAAATATTCCAATATCAGATGCAGTACGTGCAACGTTCAGACGTCTGCAACGAACACGTCTGTCCCCTGTAACATATGGACAGTATACCATCATTCATCAATGCGCATGTAAATTATGCGTTGTAAGATAAGTTTCCGTGTTTCACGTGGAAAATCACCAAAATTCTATGGACCTTGAGTTGCAAGGGGCAGATCAGTCCATGACATTAAGTTTTATTTTTGGTGGTGAAGGGCCCCGCAGCGTACGCAACGGACGCACGCAGCCTTGAGGCTTCTTGTGCAACCCTGTGATGAAGATGATTAGTTTTGTCCTTTTCCAAGTAGTGGAGTACCGGTGGAATGAAACTGACAGGGGAATGCCAAAGTACTGAGGGAAAAACCTGTCCCAGCGCCACTTCGTCCATCACAAATCCCACATGGACTGACCTGGGATCGAACTCCGGCCTCCGCGGTGGGAGGTCGGCGGCCAACCGCCAATGTGATGAAGTTTAAGACGTACAGTAAGATACGCGCCTACGCCTCCGGTCCGTGACGGGCTGTACTGATTGCGGCTTTCTGAGGTTTTCTCAGTCCTACAATTCAACCAACACCACAATTCTCTCATATATGCAGTTGATACGATGTCGTTAAACAAAGTACGGTGCAGACTTTGATTCAGCAACCTCCCGTTCAGCTTCACAGTACCAACATGCCGACTTGTTGACACCGGAGTGAGAACGGAGGACTTCCGCCCTTTGACCTTCGACTCCGAACTTTAACGTGTCAAGGTAAGGACTTCAGGAAAGCTGCCGGTGACTGTTCAAGTTCAAGGTGAAGTTCTGCACGGGTGAAAAAGGGGGACAAAAGTCACAGAAGTAGCTAAGTTTGTATGTTCTTATGTCCTTAAGTGTTTATGCTACTGCCCTTTCTCACCGGTTGAGGTTTAAATGATACGACAGAAAACCCCGCAGACAGTGACTGTTCGAACATAATAAAGGTTTAAAATTAATTTTGTACCACAGTAACAAACTAATCTGTATAACCTCTCTGGGAGATTACATCCTGCCACGTGCGCACCCAAAATTTTTCCTTGGGGGAGGGGGGGGGGTGGTGGCGACCGTGAGACTATACATATTTTATTTCATTTTAAATATGTTACAAAAATCATGCCGTAAGTACAACATAACACTGTCTGCAACTGCATTTATATACATACGAATATAACTACATGTTCCGTGACTCAATCACAGTGTCCTGTCTTTTTGTTTTAATTTTATAATTTATTTTTGAAAATTCCAATGTACTAGTCATCAGCCGATTTCAGTGGCTGATTTTCAGCTGAGGGGGAAATCACGTAAAACTTTTTGATATTATCATATCTACAAAACCTGTGTTTTTTAAATTTCAGTTTTGGTGGGTTTGGAGGGGGCTGCAGCCCAGCAGCACCCCCGTTGGGTGCGCCCTTGCACCCTGCACATGCAGATGTTTCGGAAGTCTTTGTTACGTCCACTGTCATTTTAATTAATTAAACAGAGGAGTCCACAACAATATGTGGGTCTCTATTGCACCCTATATACCTGTAACAGATATTACGTCACTAGCAGACTACGTACATAAATTGCTTCTATTTACTCTGCAAGTTAATCCTTGAGCATGTGATATAAGCTGAGCAAAGATTCGTTAACGTGTGTACAGTAACCAAACACTTTTCACTGTGAACACAAAAAAAAAAGACACCACTACATCGTATCCTAAACTATCATGTCGTCAGAAGCTACTGGGTTCGATCCCAGGCCAGTTTATATAAGATTTTTGGTGGAAAAATTGGCAATGGAACAGGTTTTCCTCTGAGTACTTCAGTTTTCCCTCTCAGTTATCACTTCACCAGTGCTGCATACTCAGATTTCATTCGTCTGCCACCGACGCTATATACTCTTAGCTACTGATAGCATCATTTAATAAAACATCTCCCATATAATCTTAGCTACTGATAGCATCGTTTAATAAAACAACTCCAATATAATCTTACCTACTGATAGCATCGTTTAATAAAACATCTCCAATATAATCTTAGCTACTGATAGCATTGTTTAATAAAATATCTCCAATACAATCTTAGCTACTGATGGCATCGTTTAATAAAACAACTCCAATATAATCTTACCTACTGATAGCATCGTTTAATAAAACATCTCCAATATAATCTTAGCTACTGATAGCATAGTTTAATAAAACATCTCCAATATAATCTTAGCTACTGATAGCATCGTTTAATAAAACAACTCCAATAGAATCTTAGCTACTGATAGCATCGTTTAATAAAACATCTCCCTCTCCTTAAGAAATTAAATGCAAGGAAACACCTGCGCTGTTCAGAATGCGCTTTATTCGTCTTAGCAGCAAGTTCGTGACGTAATTGCTTGTCCTGAGTAATTAAGGGTTATGCGAAATTGTGAGAAGAGCAGACGTTTGCACGGTATGTGTAACCTGTTGTGCGAACGGTGCTCCATTAACAAACACGACTGCTTGGGTCAGCAGCTAACCAAACTGTCTCAGCGGTGTAGGCCTCTCCAGCTCCATCCACACATTCTGTCCCTCAGATTTACAAACGACGCTCTTTCTTCTGTCACCAGAAACAATGCACTGGACATGGAGTGGAGGTGGCGTGGAGGGACTGTCAATCCCTACTGTCAGGAGGCAAGACACATAACAATAATCTTATACAGGCACTCCCCGACGTACGCAATTTAAAGGTTATGCGATTTCAGACTAAGGCAATATTTAAAAATGTAAAAAAATTAAATAACAGCGTTTTTGAAAAGCGTCAATTTTCTGGTAGGAACGAAGGGGCATAAGGTTACGCAATGCTAGATTAACGCAATTTTTAAAAATGAAAAAATGAAATAATAGCGTTTTTAAAGGCGCCGAATTTTTCTTTGTAGGAACGAAACACACAAAAGAGACGAGGATGGTGGAAGAACACTGCTGGGCACTGCTGGGCGATAACACAGGCGGCGGGGCGGTCATGCTGCAGCCGATCAAGTTCCATTGTATTGGAGTGTGAACTTCGATTGGACTCCCTTGTATATACATATGTAGCTGACCACGTGTGTACTCAATTCCGACTTACGCAAAATTCGACTTACGCCGGACCTTCCAGTACGTAACTGTGTAAATCGAGGAGTAACTGGCACAGAGAATATGCCAAAACCTAACTCTAGGCGACAAAACTCACAGCAGAACTACAATACCTGGCATGAAGGACATGGCAAAATCTAATTACAAGATTTTTATGTTAAATAAACCGTGCATTTTGTCATAAACTTATAGGCACCAACCAATGCACGATGGTAAACACATAGACAGTGTGTATTAAAAACCACAAAACCCCTACACACGTTCCGGCAAGGTATTGTCATTGTCAGGGGTTCCCAGTCAAGACGAACGCACGATCCTCTCAACTCCGTAAGTTAAAATATCGCACGCCACTAAGTTACACGCACAAAATCACACTAACTGTTCACAAGACAAAATGCTACTATATTAGAATATTAACCTTTTAAAGCCTAGCGGTAACTTTACGTACGACCAGGTTTAACATTAAAAAATTCTACGTGGTGTCCACATTGCGTTTATGTGTTTTGTACGGATCTCAGAACAAACAGCAACTTTTGCCTTATAAAACATTAAGAGACTGGTTTTTATAACCGAAGTGGAGAGTGTTTACAGCGCGGTACGCACTGAGTCCTTATATAAAACAGACACGTTTCGTCTTTAAAGGGTTCAAATACGAATTAAAATGCGAGTGAACTTTCACGAACCTTACACAACAGAAGGGTAGCCTGTTAATATTCTAATATTTGAGCATTTCATCTTGTGAACAGTGCCTGTGATTTTGCGTATATAACTTCGTGCCGTGTGATATTATTAACATTTAGAAGGTGAGAAGACGTTGTGCACATTTTGACTGAGAACCAACATTCCCCCTAAGGTGCGCGGGTACGCGGCCGAGCAGTAAATGAAATGCTCCCGCGCACACTGAATTGTTGCCGCGCAGCTGGAATTATTCCATTTTCACTGTAAATATTCTTATTATGCATATTACAAACAAACTTTTAAAGTGCCGCGCAGTCGTCAGGTCGTGTAAAAATTTTCTGCTCAGAGCAAGTAGCAGGTCCGCGCAGCTGTAAAAAAATTAGAGGGAACGCTGCTGAGAACCCTCTGACGACGGCAATATCTTGCCGAAATATATTTTTGTGGTTTTTAATACACACTGACTGTGTATTTACCACTGTGTATTGGTTGGTGCCAGTAAGTTCTAATTACAAGATACATGCTCATAGCAGGAGGAATATCTGTTATGGAAACGATGGCAACTCAAGGCAATACAGATATTATGTGTGGTGTCAAAGAGGCACGAATTTCTCCTTCAAGACGACATAATCGCGGAAGTATAAGCATCAAACCTGGTGTGGAGAAAACGCCAACACCTAATTACGGAAGGTCTAAACTTGGCGGTATAGAACTAATCACTGTATCGCGTGTGGAGGAAATGGCATTACTTGACTTCAAGGTATTACAGTGTAGATGTTAAGTTATGGCTTTGGTTTCTTCGAATGTGTTGACAACAACGAAAAATCGATCTAGTTGAATCGACGTAACATGATTGAGAAAATGACATTTCCATTATCACTTCGTTCCCGCGTAACGATATTTCCGTTATCATTTAGTTCCCGCACAACGATATTTCCCTTATCACTTAGTTCCCGCATAATGATATTTCCCTTATCACTTAGTTCCCGCATAACGATACTTCCATTATCACTTCGTTCCCGCATAACGATATTTCCATTATCACTTAGTCCCCGCATAACGATATTTCCGTTATCACTTAGTTCCCGCACAACGATATTTCCCTTATCACTTAGTTCCCGCATAACGATATTTCCATTATCACTTAGTTTCCACATAACCAAAATTATATACTATTTTTTTAATTAAACCAACTAAACCCACAATTGTCACATACACTGACAGTTGATGCAACAATTGTGCTTTTAGTTGGTTTTAATTACACAAATTAATACCAAGCACGGAGATGAATAATATAAAGTTACAGAGTAATAATTGCGTATTTAAATTTAGATCAGATTTAAATTTTGTCACGAAGAATGATAAAGCAGAATTTCATTCCTTAAGTGCAAATATTTTGCCAAAACAACTGAAGGATTTCGATTAAATTTAGCACTAGAAATTCACGCTAAATTTTCTCTGTCAAATGTGATACCAGCCCCATACGACCAATACGTATAGGTCAGTTCGCATGTCACACATTGTCTCACTCAGCCAACGACACAGCGCGGCACCTCAGAATAACCGAGACCTCTGCATGACATCCCGTTTGTGAGATCAGTGAGACAGTTGCATGCAGCTTTCGTCTACAGTAGGTGTCACACCGCCCAAACTCGAGCCACAGTTAAAACTCGCCGGACAAAGCTCATTGCCAATTATATCAATTTTCACCACAACTTTCGAAGATAAAACAAACTGACAGCCCGTCTCTACCTCCCTATCGTTTCGTTTCGCAGTCCTTCCCTCTTCTACCTGTTCACAGCAGGTGTCGAGGGTTTTGCTTTTCACTTGATCACACTCAGACACACACCACAGTCGGTAGGACTCCTCTGGACGAGGGATCGGCCCGTAGCAGAGACCTCTACCTGACAACACACACATTCACAAGAGACTAAAATCCATTCCCTCAGTGGGATTCGAACCCACGATCCCAGTAAGCGCTCGGCCGCAGACCTACGCCTTAGACCGCGCGGCCACTGGGATCGGCCTTCCCTAGCGTGTGTTATTTTATTTAATTCATGTAAGTGACGCATAACAGGAAGAGATGACGGTGGGAAGATAAATTGCAAGTACAAGCAAAGGCGAATTGTCCCTTACACATGCCACGAAGAAGGGACGTAGCTAGTGGACGGGGAGTGGTGCGGCCGCCGCAGGCATCAGAGTCGAAAGGGCGTCAAAGTGGATATTTTAAGTGAAAAAAAAAAATGATTTTCTGTGTTCAACAAATTTTGAACTACTAAGCCGAACACAAGGCAATCCAACAAACAATCGTGTTTTTTTTAAGTTCATAAGTTCTCTTAGGGGCAGCCGTGGTGATTATTAGTCTTCGACACCAGAAACTCTAGCTACGCCACTGTCACGAGGAATTACTACGGGAGCGGAGATACCTCGCACAGCTCCACTCATTCTTAAAATCGGCACAAGACGGAGATGAACGGACAGTCACCAGGGCTTTATCCACGGGGAAAAGGCACCCCCCCCCCGCCCAAAGCCGCAACAGCCCCCAGTGGGCCAGGGCCTTCTCATTATCGAGACTTCACGATCACACGCAGACACACCACACTGGGTAGGACTCCTCTGGACGAGTGATCGGCCCGACGCAGAGACCTCTACCCGACAACCCACAACACTCACTCCAGACAGACATCCATGCTTCCGGGTGGGATTCGAACCCATAATCCCAGCAAGCGAGCGGTCGCAGACCCACGCCTTAGACCGTGCGGACATGGGATCGGCGAAAAAGCCCCCCCCCCCCAGTATCATTTAAACTGGAGGCAATAGTAAAAAGATAAACGTGTTAATTATGCCAGATCCACACGTGTAATTGGGTAACTGGGACAGAACCATTCTCGTGAAGACAGCAAGTAACATTGAACTAGAGGAGTTTCCATCTCCCCTGACAAGGGCGCAGTAGACCAAACCCCTGCGGTGCGTGCCGTCCTACCTTTCGCCTGGCACACACTCTCGACAGTCAATATGGAGCCCCGTCCTGGGACGCCGGCCATCTGTCGCATCACATCGGAATGTCTGGACCAAGGGCAGACATATGGAATACAGTATAACTCCAGTTATCCGTATTAATTGGGCCCGCGAGCCGTCCGGTTATGCAGAAAATCCGGACAACTGGGGGTTTCTTTGAAAATAGGCTACATTGGCAGTTTAAAGGGGGACGGAAAAAATTCTACGAACTGCTATTTTTAGGCAACATATTTATTTGCGTACAGCCATTACACTTTACAGTGCTGTACTCGATCCGATAGCCTGAGATTTCAAAACAAATTTGTTTTGTAGATTTCTCAACGAAGTTACCTGAAGGGCTAAACCGACCCCGATAACCAGCGTCCGGATAACTGGAGTTGCACCGCACTACGAAAACTGTGACTATTCAAAATTCGCCCCTTCCTACCAACGTAAGCTACGGTGGTTAAACGGATTAGATATGTAAAATACGTTACCAGCACCGGGATACATAAAAGTTCCCCTTCCATTCAACACAAGTGTAATGGATAATGTTAAAACAAGTGCACTGTGCTATAAATGTTGACAGGTGGCAAAACTGTACGGGCTCCACTGATAATTAAACTCAATATACGGCCAAGCTTGCTACAGTGTCATTATCATTACTAAAGTATTTGAGTTCTCCGATAAAACTGTCGGAGGTATACTCTTCTCTGTTAAAAGGTGAAGGTAAAGCAGTCCCACTACAGGCCTGGACAGGCCCACAGGGTTCCAGGAGGTCGAGGCTCCCAGATTTCTAGACAATCGGCACTTGAAGGTGGTAAGGTTGTCAGCCCTATGCACCGGCCGCCTTTACCCCCCAGGGAAATATTGCTGGTACTGATTTCTGTTAGAGGCTGAGTCGACCGCAGGACTTTTCGCTATTATCCATAGTGAAATCACGAATAACACAGGGAAAAGATAAAGACTCTAATCCGAGCAGTACTAAGCTATGGCTGTGAAGCACGGACAGTGACTCAGTCATCAGGAGAAAGGCTAGCAATACTGCATTTGAAAGGGAAATATGTACTGAGAAGAATCTTCTGGCCAGTTCGGGGAAATAACTTAGGATGGAGACTAAGAATAACGAACAGCTCTAGGAATTGCTACATGGACCTGAAACAGTGAAATATATTAACCTTTTAAAGCCTAGCGGTAACTTTACATACCACCAGGTTTAACATTAAAAAATTCTACGTGGTGCCCACATTGCGTTTATGTGTTTTGTACGGATCTCAGAACAAACAGCAACTTTTGCCTTATAAAACATTAAGAGACTGGTTTTTATAACCGAAGTGGAGAGTGTTTACAGCGCGGTACGCACTCATTCCTTATATAAAACAGATACGCTTCGTCTTTAAAGGGTTAAGTTGAAAATATTAAAATGGGCTGGTCATGTAGTGCGAATGGACAGCACTAGTATAACGAAAAAAGTACCGAATGGAATGTTTCACGGAAGAAGACGTGTGGGAAGACCACGGCTGAGATGGGAAGACATCAGGAGGGTCTAACCGTTGTTGCTGAATATAACAGGAAGCACGGGACAGGAATATCTGGAGGCGAATTATTACAGAGGCCAGGGTCTGATGGGGACGGTCGCGCAATTGAATAATAATAATAATAATAATAATAATAATAAAACTGTCAGTACGAAACTATCTTGTCTCCTTGTTGGCACTGAAATCTCCTACAAAATTGTTCGGGTGCAGTGCGTTGATTTAACACATTTTAAAGTCTCAGAGTGTTACTCTTTGCAGATACATCGCAGCTTTTATTCTCAACCGGGAGCATTGAACTGTATTCCAAACAATATCACAACAACGCGCCCTCCCACTTTGTACGATACCCTGACTACCAACAAAATCTGCCTTTTTGAACTGCGGCGCCTCAACCTGACACATCTGCAAAAGCCAGTTCCTACGTCACTACCGATGTCCCCCTTTTCGTAGTAACAGCCTAAGATCTTCTGCAGTTCCTGATGTTATTACAGGATTTTCTCCACTCTTAAGACACATTTTCATATATTATATTTCCGAAACGAAACCGTGTCTTACATTTGACGGAGCCCAAAATATAGATATCAAAGACTGTCTTGTATGTTACATTACAAGGAAAAGGAAATCAGCAAACTTTAATATCCGTAACGCCAGACATGTGACAGTAAACACATAGACAGCAACAAATGAGATTCTGAAACTATTACCACGCATTTCCGTTGTTCAAAAATGTTATGTGTGACAACGTATAAAGCACCTCATGGGGGCTTGGAGGTCGAAAATAACAAGTGATTTTAACTTTAACTAACTAGCCACGTGTCCGTCATACGACACGGATGTCAAAATGAGGTATCCGTTCTTCTGGGATATGAAGCTGGTCCATGACGATTCGACATACCGTACTGATCTCATCTTCAACAGTCGAAACGTCCGAGAACAATGAGGGGTACTGACACACGCCCACGCTACTAACGTTCCCTCTAGTTTCTTTTACAGCTGCGCGGACCTGCTACTCCTCGGAGCAGAAAATTTTTACACGACCTGACAACTGCGCGACACTTTAAAACTTGTTTTTTTTTTGTAATATGCTTAATAAGAATATTTACAGCGAAAGCTGAAAAATTCCAGCTGCGCGGTAACAATTTAGTGTGCGCGGAAGCATTTCAGTTACTGTGCGGCCGCGCACCCGCGCAGCTTAGTGGGAACATTGTATATGACACTTTTCATAATGTTTTCTTGGTTAATTATGATTTATTAACTGGTTACACCAGCGGTTATTCAGTTACTGTTGTATTTTAAAAACATCTTAACGCCCTCATCGTTGTTCGTAGTCCTCACTTCTTCTACCTACTCACAGTCGGTGTCGAGGTTTTTGTTTTTCATTTGATGACACTCAAGCACACACCACAGTCGGTAGCACTCCTCTGGATGAGGGATCGGCCAGTCGCAGAGACCTCTACCTGACAACACAAACACACACGACACAGATATCCATGCCCCCGGCAAGATTCGAACCCACGATCCCAGCAAGCGCTCGGCCGCAGACCCACGCCTTACACCGTGCGAACGCCCGCATCATTTCGCTATGATTCCGCTCTCCTTGCAGTTTTAGCGTATGCATGTTAATGTTCAGCAAGCTCACGGGCCCGGTGCCAGCACTTACACATGACCACTTCAACGGGGGTTTCAATTTTTAGGCGCGTCCACGAAGTTGCGAAAAACAGCCACTAGCTTCGTCATCTCTGCCTGTCCGCATATGGGAGGCGGGGGGGGTAATCGGTTCCCACTGGACGGACTCCCATGAAATGTTATATTGGAGAATGTTAATAAACTCTGACGAGAAAATTCAAGTTTGATTAAAAGCACTAATAAATTAAGGCACTTGTTGGCCCTGCCATGGCTCAGGCGGTTAGCCGCCGGCCTCACACCGCGGAGGCCCGGGTTCGATCCCGGGTCAGTTTGTGTGGGATTTATGGTGGACAGAGTGGGATTGGGACAGGTTTTTCCCCCCAGTACTTCGGTTGTCCCCTGTCAGTTTCATTCCACCGGTACTCCACTACTTGGAAAAGGACAAAACTAATCATCTGCATCACAGGGTTGCACAAGAAGCCTCAAGGCTGCGTGCGTCCGTAGCATCTGCTGCGGGGCCCTTCACCATACAAAAAAGAATAATAGGCACTTTATGTGAAGGCTTGCGTACTCCTGTGACTAATTATGACTACTTTATCACGCTTGCTGTCAGCAATCAATAAAGGTAGTAATCGAAAATAATCGTCCTTATTTCTTCACGAGATTGGAGAATGCAAAATTAAGGAAAACAAAAACATGTGACACGCAGAGGGCAGACACCTTAAGAGTCTTATAGTTTGTTGGAACAGCTGAGAAGAGCTGTCTTTCTTTCCTGTGGCGCATCAGCCCAACTCGGGCCTTGGCCGCCTAACTGCAGAGGTTCCTAAATCACACAGAAACAGATGGACACACACACACACCACACGCGGTAGGACTCTTCTAAATGAGTGGCCAGCTCGTCGCAGAGGCCGGTACCGCTGAGAAGAGCTGGGACAGCTCACTAAACATCGTCAGCGATCACAGGGAGTGAAATAAAGGCTGGACAACTGGGGTTTCCTTTTTGACACAGGTGTCGCTTCCCCAGGAATAAAGCCGCTGGGGTATAAATTTGATTTCTAACTTATACCTAATGCCGATATTAATTAAAAAAACTTTATCCCCCCCCAAACACACACCTTTACATTGCTGTGCTTAGGTAATTAAGCACAGGAATAAGTCTACCTTTTACTTCACCTCAAGCGAAGAATTCATTTAGGAGATAAAAGTTCATGCTGAACGATTGCAGAGTAGGCAACATTTATACACAGTCGAACCCGGTTATAACGACATCGGTTTATACGACACCTCGTCTATAACGTCAGACATTCTGCGGTACCAATTAGTTCCTCACTGTTAACCATAACATTTTAGTACTCGGTTATAACAACACTAGTTTATGACGACACTAAATATTCAGTCCCCTTAATGACGTTATAAAGCAGTTTGTTTGTATTATTTGCATGGAAGGACGAGGAAAAACACGAAGCAATTCTGTCAAGACGGTCGGTCACCGATGTCTCATACGAACAGGAAACCTCGGAAATATGACCGAACTGCTCACCATTTAACAATTATATCTGGTTTATATCAGTAGGCCTAAACAGTACGACAACATCAAAGAGTTCCGTAGACTGAACTCTCTCAGGACAGGCCTCTGTGGCAGGCTTTTGTGCACACGGTGATGAGGACTACGAGTGCTTCTTGTTCTTCTTTGGCATGCGGTCCTTACAGTTTTACCGGCGCCTCCTTCAGAATGATAGCCCATACGGATCTGTATTCTGCTTTCTTCCTCCATCTCTTAACACCCATCGATTCACACCACTCTCGATTCAGTCTAGCCATCTTAATTTTGATCTTCCTGCTTTTCTTCTTCCATCTGGTTTCCCAAGAAATACTCCCTCTACAGCCCTCCTGTCAGACATGCTCACCAGATGACCAGACCATTCCAGTCTTCTTACCTTCATAGTTGTTACAATATTTGGTTTTCTATATAAAGCCTGCAACTCATCATTAGTTCGGTTTTGCCAGCCATTTTGGTCTTTTATTGCGCCATATATTTTTTAGTATTTTCCGCTCCTATGTTTTAAGGGCTGATTTCATTTGCTCTGTCATTGCCCACGTTTCACAACCACACAGCACTGCAGGTTTAACCCTTTAAAGACGAAGCGTATCTGTTTTATATAAGGACTCAGTGCGTACCGCGCTGTAAACACTCTCCACTTCGGTTATAAAAACCAGTTTCTTAATGTTTTATAAGGCAAAAGTTGCTCTTTGTTCTGAAATCCACACAAAATACATAAACGCAATGTGGGCACCACGTAGAATTTTTTAATGTTAAACCTGGTGGTACGTAAAGTTACCGCTAGGCTTTAAAAGGTTAATCACTGCAGTATATATTTTTAGTTTTGTGTGACTTGATATACATCTTTGGTTCATAATTTTTTAAAGAGCCGGGTTAGATCGATTTCCTGCTGTTATTCTTACGGCTATGATTTCTAAATTCAGGAAATTTCTTGGCCACTTCAATAACGATAAACGGCTGCAGGAGGCGCCAATGGGAGCAAAGAAAGCAGTGGCACCGGTCGCTGGGATGTTCCCAATGCATTTCCTCAGAACACGTGGCTGGCCACTGGACACGACATGCCGTTTGTCCGTGATGCCTGCCATCCATGTCCACGCAACCTAATGACCTCAGTCTGGCAGATACAGGCAAGGATGCGGTTCACTTCAAACTGTGGCAGTCTCTGTTGTGAGATGGTAACTTTCCAAGGCGATACGTCACGCCGCCAGCGAGACCAGAGTCCAGACACATGGTAAAGTCGAAGAATGCACGTAGGCTACATAAGTAACACTAGCAGTACGCTGATTAATACTGCTACAAATACTATTGCTGATGTGTTCATTCTCCGACTGTAGTTACACGGGATGTTACTAATTTACTGAAGTAACTGCAAATGGTATGAGAATTTATTATTGAAAACTGGGAAATTTGCGGAGAATGCGGCATGTTCCAAGCCATGCTGCCCTTTGGAAGCTGTTGCAGAAGCCCCCTTTCTGGTTTAGAAATTTCCGACTTCAGTGCATGGTTCTTGGCACTATAGAAGTTGATAACAGGACTATTGTCATTACATGCCACTGCTATTTATTTGAGTTTAATAATTTCATATAGTTTGATTTTTACTGTTATGTTCCATTTTAATATTGTCGGTATTGGCGGCTGCTATATCAGCTATGTAGGTAATATTTCTGGTGCTGTCATCTAATGCAGCTATCGAATCTCTTATGCTGTATTTGTTGACCACATCACTGTTCGGTTCCAGTAAATTTTGCACCGCTCGCCTTCTATAACGCATTCTGGCGTATAATTTAGTGTGTTAGTGAAATTCTTATTAACCCTTTAAAGACGAAGCCTATCTGTTTTATATAAGAACTCAGTGCGTACCGCGCTGTAAACACTCTCCACTTCGGTTATAAAAACCAGTCTCTTAATGTTTTATAAGGCAAAAGTTGCTGTTTGTTCTGAGATCCGTACAAAACACATAAACGCAATGTGGGCACCACGTAGAATTTTTTAATGTTAAACCTGGTGGTATGTAAAGTTACCGCTAGGCTTTAAAAGGTTAAGCTGCTTTACAAAGAATTTCGCGATGAATCGGTCCAGCTGTACTATCATGCCTAATCCTGTATGTTACTGACGCTAAAACCTTAGAACGACGCAACACACATGATTTACTTGTCACAGCTACATGTTCTGCATGTCTTTATTGTAACTACTGGATCACTGGGAGTATATTTCATAAAATTTAAAGTTTTAAAAGTCCCGATCTCCTCGGCGAGAAAGAATATATGTTCTGGGGGGGGGGGGGGGCGAGGGGGAACCCCCCCCCCCCCCAACCGAATAAGTTTACAACCCAGGAATAGTTTATTTGGTTACTGAATTGAATAATGGCAAATAAAAAGTAGACATAAAAAAACTGAAAAATTTGCGTTTTATGGGACCAATTCTCCCCTCTTTCAAATTTGACTCCTTTGTAAAATAAAGTTCATAATACCCGTGGTCAGTTTTGCCCTCCCAATTGTTACTAGCCAAATTACGCTTATGTATGTTCTAAGATTAATTTTCTCCGAAAATACTCTTAAACAGCCAAATCAAGGAGAGAGACAGGCATAAAATGACTAGGCCTACAGCTTGCGAGAGACGCAAATGCGTATAAAAAGACTGTCGGAAAGCGTAAGGGGAGGAGTCAACTAGCGCACGTAGACACGGGCAACATATTAACAGGGATCTTAAAAAAATGTGAGGCGGTCAATTTGAGTCGTGAAGTTCAGGATAAGGAAAAGCGATGGGCTTTTGTGAACATGAAAATGAACTTTCTGGCTCCACAAACGACGGACAGTTACTTGATTACCTCAGCAACTACTGGAATTGTACTACAAACCGGCAGGTCGCGGGTTCGATTCCCGATGGTGTCACTAGAACTTTTCATTGTCATAATCCTTCCGGCCGCACTATGGCCCTGGGGTCAACTCAGCCTCTAACAGAAATGAGTACCGTGAATAATTTCTGGGAGGTGAAGGCGGCCGGTGCGTAGGGCTGACAACCTTACCACCTTCATGTGCCGACTGTCTAGAAATGTGGAGCCTCAACCTCCTGGAACCCTCAGGGCCTGTCCAGGCCTGTAATGGGGTTGCTTTACCTTTATCTCAGCTACTATAGTCTCCACAAGAACGAATCTGCTCCATGGGTTTCCTAGTTAGTTAGTTAGTTAGTTAGTTAGTTAGTTAGTTAGTTAGTTAGTTAGTCAGTCAGTCAGTCAGTCAGTCAGTCAGTAAGTCAGTCAGTCAGTCAGTCACTCAGTCAGTTAGTCAGTTGCTCTAGAAAGCATGCAGACGATAAAGAGTTTCCAGACGAACAAAAGAAAGTACGTCCTGAATTCGTACTTCTCTTACGTCCTTCACGTCTTGTTGCTGTTATTCCCACGTATAACAACATTCAAAACGCCCACCAAATTGCGCTATTGGCTGAATTTATCTCAGTTCAAACTACTGGCTGTCTCTCAAGGTGGAAGGTCAGACAGAATCAAAAAGACGCAGACTCGTCAAGGACAGTTTTAATTGGCAGACTTTGGCACTGTAATCACGAGCGAGTCTTCTATTTTCTCGAATGACCAATAACGAAATAATGACATCCAAATGCATTTGACATTGCTGTCGATGGTGAGTCACAGGTCCGCATCTACATAGAATAATGTAAAAAATAACCTTGAGATGCCGCAACAGCACCAAATTCAATAGGAAGAAAGTCACAAGGAGAGAAAAATCTGGGCAAAATTCCTTCAGTAATTTCAAACATGTAAGACGTGCATGGCCAAATATTATTCGGGTAATCAAATCGAGAAGAATGAGATGGGTGGGGCACCTAGCACGTATGGGGGAAAAGAGAGGTGCATACAGGATTTTGGTGGGGAGACCTGAGGGAAGGCGACCACTTGGGAGACCCAGACATAGATGGTAGGATAATATTAAAATGGATCTGCAAGAAGTGGGATGGGGCATGGACTGGATTGAGCTGGCTCAGGATATGGACCAGGTGGCTGGCTCTTGTAAATGCGGTAATGAACTTCCGGGTTCCATAAAATGCGGGGAATTTCTTGACTATCTGAGAAACTGTTAGCTTCTCAAGAAGGCCTCTGCTCCATGGAGTTATTTAAGAGGCGCATGGACAGACAAATATACAGAGAGACAAGGGACCTCAATATTTGCGTTCAGTTTTTGCAAATCGTGCTAAGAACTTGCAAGAAGGAGCCAAGTTCCTCCATTGCCACATGCCTAGCAACTCAATGTACGTCATTGTCACAACCAATGTTATGCTAAACAATTCCTGCACTTCATGTGTGCCCCTTAACCTATGGACACACGTTCCTGGCATACTAATTCAGTTTTACTTGTTTCTGTTTGAAATGTTCATAGCAGCGTTTCGTGTCATTCCATTTGTAAGCAACTCACGGCCCGTCAGCCATAGATTATCGCTATACTCCGATTTCAACCTTGCCTCCATCACTGCAGAAATTTTCAAAATCGTATTCAGATAGCCACATCGTCAACAGAATTCCTTAGAAGGAGGACCTGACCACTGCAACGCCGGTGTAGCGACAGGGCAACAAGAACAGAGGTGGAAATGTGTGTCCAAATGTGTCCCTTGTTGCGACACTTGGCTAATTTTATTATATCTATTACATAATTATTTAATTATTTATTATTTTTATTGTATTATATTATTTTACGTGATATTTTATTATATTATTTTATAATATATTATTTTATTATTTATTTATATAATCATTTCTTATATTATATTAATTCATTTATTTATTTCTGGTACACGGCCACCTGTTAACGCAGGTGAAATCCCCAGGCTGCACAGCTACACGCATGACACTCCACAACCAGATAGAAAAATTTTCTTTAATTTCTTATTCTGCTAAAAATTTATCACGTAGAAAAATATCTCACATAGAAGTCGTAAATCTTCGCGACCATTTCATGCCATATACCACTACTTTGTATGATGGACCGTTCCTGGCAAATCTTGAAATTTGAAAGTTTTTCTAGGTAAAGCTGGGGCTACATTTCGTCGGTAAACATCAAAGTTAAACTTCCGTTTCATTTTACTGCAGAGCTTCCGTGCTAAATTTCATCGAAATTTTCTGAATAGTTTTAAAGATAAGATCTGCAGACAAACGCAAACAGAAAAGTAATTTCTATTATGCGTTCACTTTATGTGCTCCGAGCAGAGAAGCTGTATGTAGTCTACACAAGCCTACCTAGCCAACCGGCCGTGTCATTTTATTCCAGGACACAAGGCCAATGCGAGCGCGAGGACGTCTGGATGTACAGTCTTTAAACCTCCGCGGAACAAACACTGTTGGATTTTCGCACACAAGAAACCGAGGCTTCTACGGCGGTGAATGTGACGATACCGGCTTTCTAGAACGTAACGTTGTGGAATGTGTCAAATGCATACCAACGTTCCGAAGAACCTGATACCTACATCAGCAAGTTTACCCTGAAGATGTAGGCAGCAGGTTACTCCGAAACATTGGTACCATCACACAAACAACATGGCACCACACTGTACAGGGTGTCCTAAAAGTCCCAGTACTCGAAGGTTATGAATTTCAATCTCTGAGTACTGCAACATTTAGGACACCCTGTATAAGAACATAAAAAAATTTAAGTTGTTATAGATAAACCACGCAGAACGCATAACATAAAGTCCTTACAAAGTGTTGCAGTACAAAACAAAATTCTAATCATAAAAATTAAAACTTTTATGAAGATGCAGCTTCAACATTTTTCGTACCGTGACTGTACCAAAACAATATGTTTCAAATCAAAGAACACAACTTAAGCAACTGATATGTAAAGATAAAATATGAAAACAGAGAGACATATCCCTGATGTGATGACATTTATGATTGCTGTGTGTGACAAGCAAGTTATCACGCAAGAAAATCCCGTGGTCACATTTATAAACAGAAATATTTCCTTAGGCGGAAAGATATTACGGAGCCCGTGCTCATAAAAAACACATAAATCCGTATTAATCTTCAGTTTGACGTAACACATATCAACATGAAGGTTAAAATACGTGACACACGAAACTTCCGTCATTAAAAATGTAAAAGGACATTCGATAGTCAGTTAAATCAGTAAGAGAAACAAGTCCACCAACTGGAATGGTAGCTGATAATGTCTTGAAACCGGTTTCGTCCGCCTTTCTGCGCATTAGGCATATTCATGATAACAACCGGTGACTTCACTTATTTCAGACACGGTACCAACACTGGCATTATGTAATACTGCTGGAAAACGTGCAGCAAAACAAGGATAAAGCCAGTGCAAACTGAAGATCCAAGTGTCTTTGGAGATTACGTTTTTTTTTGTTTTTACTGTGGCGCCACAGCCCATGACACACACAATTAGGCACGCACACACACATGGCAGTACAGCTCCTCTAAACGAGTGATCAGCCCGTCGCAGAAGCCGCTTCCTACACAACACACCATAAACACAACAGAGGAACATACATATCCTCAGCGGGATTCGAACCCGCAATCACAGCAATCGAAAGGCTGCAGATCTACGCCACAGCCTGCACGGCCACCGGGATTGGCTGTTTATTTATATTTATTTATTTATTTCTTATCATAATTCCATAAATCCAATCAGGTTAAGACATACCTTTAAGATACAGAACTAGTCAAATCAGACATCATGCAACAATACACAATATCAAGATACTTATACAAAAATCAGTCAATGATATAAATACTCTCTGTATACCGGTACATATGTGCCGACGTTTCGGAGGATCGTAGCACCTTCATCCTCAGGGGTCAAGCAGTTCAAGAGGAAGCTCTTCTCGGCATGCTTAACCCTGAAGATGGAGGGCATACGAACCAATTAAATGTTCGTAAATATTTACCAGTCAACGCGGCGTAACATCCAGTACTCTTGAACCTCCATAAACACCCCTGTCAAAACCTCACATCTTATAAAATGTAATATAACTAAAAGTAAAGGAAATTTAGGCAGGACAGATTTTTCTGTTTAGGCAGTAAAATGTTGTGATCTTACAAAAGAAAAACTTAACTTCCATTAATATTTTATTAACCAAAAAATATTGCAACTTAACCCGCTACTGTGAAGGCACTCTTCTTCTTTTAAACAGAAAATCATAAATTACAACCGCAACATTCTTATTTTCTTGACAATACACACAATTTCCAGCAAAGGTATCTCGAGTAATCGTATGAACTAAAACTACACTACTAAACACTATCAGTCGGATAAGTGACGGCTACAAACAAGTCCATCAGCTTGTCTCTGCATCTGTCGGCCTGTAACTGTTAGTGCCAACAGGTTTGAAACAAAATAAAATACACAGCTTATTACGAGAAAAAACTCGGTTCTTGTTTCTTGGCCAGTGTCTATTAGGCCTATTTATCCCAGTTCCTTCTACATCCCCATTTCGAATGCCTAAATGATGTTTTGTAATAGGTACTAGAAGGCAAACGTACAGGCCTATACCACTGTTTACTCCAGTAGCGCTCACTTTAGGTTCCGCTACGGTCAAAACACTCCACTTCAAAACAATGGCTTCCAGACTCTATACCCAATGGAACACTTTCTTCAAAATACAAAACAGAAAGCAGTCTAAAATTATACACTGTCTTTGAGATTTTCTCTTGTTACGTACGGTTTTCTCTCTTCTTCTTCAAACATTTGTCACTATTCGTCCCTAAGCAGCTAAACATCGTAGAGGCCTAAACAAATTGATTCCCTTATGTACGAAAACCAAGATTACAACGATAAATTTTGATATACTTAAAAGGTAACGTTCTACGGTGTATTCAAGACGCATACTACAACGCATTTTTGTAAACTGCCTTCAAATTCCGCCAGTACAAATACAAAGGAAATATTTATTTTATTTTTGCAAATCACGAAAAATGCTTCTCAATGGGTACGGGGGGCCACTTTACCAGGTACAAAATGTGACCCCCATCTGGCACCGAGGCTAAACAGATGTGGCATTGTGGGTCTACCTCACGTCATGCACAGGGGTTACTTGGCCCACTTTTCTTTCACAGAACTGCGCCATTACACCTGTTTTGTAATCGGCAGGCCCCCGTTTCGAGTGCCGAAGGGGGCATCAGCTATCGTGGGGCGATTCCTGAATTTACGTAGACATTCACGGCCATTGCGCGGTTAAAAGCTACGGCCGTTTCGTCCCTAACCTTATCTCACTTCCCATATGTAATAATCTCATTGTGGCGCTTGAAACTGATATTGACAGATTGGAGTTAAATAAATTGCACCCCAGAGATTCGAATAACACATATATTGGAAACCACTTTTTAACGTTGCATTATTCAGTGCACAGGAGCAGCCATAGTTTTGTACTGGAAGCCATTTCGACCATTTCTCCCGTAATGCTCCTGAACGAAGGCCAGCACATTTTTGAAGGGCAACTGTATGTGGTAGTATGCACAGTAGGGCAGCGGGTCCCAGAACACGAACAGCGCTTCCCTCTTGTCGAGCACATTTCCTATAAGTCGCCCGACAGCTTCCACACTGGGGTGCTTCAAAGTGTTAATGACAGCCTCGTGCATCCAGTATCTGCCCGAGTCAGCCACTAGGGGCCCCGAGTTCTGATGGCTGAAGTGCTTACACGGCTTCCACACGATACGAGGGTGGACACTCGTGTAGCAAATGTAGGGCATCGACACCCCTACACGACAGCTCATGGGTATTAACGTTTTATCAGCATCTGAAACCACAAACCTGAAGCTAACGTGTCCCGTCACCTGCCGAAGAACTCGTACTTTTGTGAAGAAGTTCTTCAGCCAACCAGAGATCTCTTGGTTCTCTACAGGAACCAGCCCTCCGCTGTCTTTATTTACTTGACAAGTGACATTGGCCACTACTTGAGACTCCTTCACTGTAGTGCAAGTAAGAAAATGCTGGCCCGGCACGTCCTGAATTACAACCCACGGCTTGTGTTCGCTTATTTCGTAAGGTAACTTGAACTGATGGCGGTGAGCTGGCATGACAAGTTTCTGCTTGTACCTGCATCCCCAGGGACCGACACTGACCATCACATGCCTTCCAGTCCTCAGCAGACCGCTGTCATACAACTTCAAAACTTCGTCTTTCGATGAAACAGCATAGTGGAGTGGAGTTGGAATACTAACCCCCTGACAATGCTGCAGAACCTCTAATATATCGTCCAGCAGCCAGACGTCTTTTACTCCCGGACAGAAGCAAGAACACCCCAAAAGCTCTAGATGAGGTTTAGCAAGAGCGTCATAGTAAGCAGTGGACGTCGCACTCACGGGAATGAAGTATGACGCGTTTTCGCTTTCCACTATATCACACAATGCTTGCACGTACTTCTGAGGATGATCTGCTGCCGGTCGCGGAACTGTGTAAAACTTCTGAACAGCTGTTGAGAATCTTGCAAGCCCAAACAGACCTTCGATTTCACAGACCACAACTCGAGCCCCTGCCGAATAGAAGTTGCGTGCAAGATGCACAGCTTGAATCGTGCTTCCTCCACTGATTAGAACGGTCCGTTTCTTCCGCCCACGCTCGAACGCCGGGGTGTGGAGAACCGTCAGCAGCCACTTAATGAAAGTCAGAGGGAGATGAATCGATTTCCAGAACATCCACAGCCAAGCCGATAACCATAGTGTGGGTCCTAACAGAATAATCTGACTCCAAGTGAGATACGTCACAGTGGAAACAATGTGTCGGATGAACTTCACACATAACGTCAGGTACCACCCTACAACCCATCCCAGGCGAGGATTTTCCTGATGCTGAGAAGCAAGTGGAGAACTCGGTCTGCTAACGGTAGGACTGCTTCCAGTGTGTCTGCTGAAGGTGGGACTGCTTGCAATATGATTTAGACGTTGGCGGACCGACGAAATAGAGATGTGACCAGAAGATACAGCATGATTCAGACCCCTTTTTCGGATGGTGGGAGAAGCAGATACTGGAGAACACGAGCCAGATGGGGTTGAAATTGGAGTGTATGGCGACGGGGGAGAGGTGCTGTTTAGGGAACAGCTACCACTACCCCCTTCAGTGTCTCTAGTATATCCGTTACCAAGTGTCATTTCTCCACGCTGTGACGACGGCTTCCCAGTACCACACACCGGCATCACATCACTCATTCACACACACACACTCCTCGCGTCATTCAGCAGACGTGTACCTCCTACTTAAACTCAGAATGACAACTGAGGGCTGCTTCGGTGCTGCCTGGCATCTTATGTGACCTACAGCCATGACGCCCGCGGCTTATCTTATCCGCTTCAGCACGAGTCCAGCAAGCGGCTGAAAGTAGTGGTGATTTATTTAAAAGAACTGCATGAAATAAATGCATAAGGGACAGGTCGGTGCGTCTGCCTGCCCGCGCGTTGGATCTACTAAATTTGAGTGAATTCCGATAAAATACGATTATAGGGGGTCTATATGAAAAAGTTGCGCAAAACTAATTTTGTTCATTGCCGCTACCACTATTGTACGTGCAGATAAGATAAAACCGTTCCCTAACATTAAACGGAACTTAAACACAGCCAACACAACTTTTTATTATTAATAAAACAACTTGTCCATTGCTCCAGCAACATGTTTAGACGATAACTGGTCATTTTCAGGCTAATCACACGATATGACATGATATTTGTTAACTACAGTTGGGTTTCCACTCGGTGGCAGTGGTCCGTACACTGTACACAAATAGAAAAGAAACAACATAAGGAAAAACAGTACACGAAACAATACAAAAACACAGAACACACAAAACAGAAAGCAAAGCTTACAAAGAAATAAAACAAACATAAAACGAAAAAACAAATATATAATGAAAAGAATAAAAATTTAAAAACTAAAACTGCATAAATACAAAATAAAAAGTGTCACGTGCCCGTTTCTTGGAGTGAGATCTCATTAGATACAAAGGTATTATACGTATTACGGCTTGCATTAGTCATACTTCTATATTTTATTACTTGGAGAGATTTCTTTATATTTTATAATTTATAATCCACGTCTACTGATTAAAATTATGCCTTGTTTTGTTGCAGATATACTGTCTGCCCTGCTGACTTCCTTTTTTTCGCAGCTGTTGAAAGTGTGTTGTTTTTCGTTGATAAATCGATGTCGCGAAATAGTATCGATCTCGATAAGTAAATTAGTGTGATAATAAAAACCTCCCTCCAATCTTGTAAAAAAAAAAAGAAAGAGGAAGAACTATAAGAATTACTATGTAACATGGAACACTCATTTCACTAAGATATGCAACTTTATCATTTGAAATATTTTTCTACATCGATACTAGCCGAAAAATCACGAGAATGACATACACAAATTTTCACTTCCAACTCGTTGCACAATATTTATTATTTACTGCTCCTACATGTTTCGGCCACAAGATATGGCCATCTTCAGGGAGCTACAACCTTCAACGGCTTATGCAGCGTACATTACAAGTAGTCATATAGAAACGGTAAAAAAGAAATGTTAGTGACTGCCTATAATTACACACAATTCTAAAACTGTGGCGTCCACCTATAATCAGACACACTGTTAAAAGTGTGTTAAATGATAACGCAAACAAAATGTTAAAACTGTGTAATGTGCTGTATCCAAAAATCTGTAGTGTGACATCATCGTCGATTGGATTTGGATCGAGAGATCTGCAAATATTTATATTAAACTCAAATTAGAATATGACCATGAAAATGTTAGCATTACAGGCGTATAGCAGAAGATCACAAGAACGGTATTACGTCGCTGTGCAGTGTGATGTTTCTAGTGTTCGTGTCAGCAACAGATATATCGGCATCTGCAACAAACACTGCAAGCGCATTCTTTGCTATCCTGAACACCTCACTGGACCACGCTTCAGAACTTTAGTATACTGTACATCCCGAATATGAATTTCATTGCTCTGGTAGACAAAGGAGTACGCGGTGGCGCAGTTGGTTCAGGCACTGTGTTACAAGCCAAATTGTGGGGGGTTCGAATCCCTTGGGGGTCAGTGGTTTTTTTCATTGACTTAATCCTTCCGGCCCCACCAGCCTGTAACAGAAATGAGTATCTCCAGGAGGATAAAGGCGGCCGGTGCGTAAGGCTGACAACCTTACCACCTTCATGTGCCGACTGGCTTTGACATCTGGGATCCTCAGGGTCTGTCCAGGGATTCCTTTACCTTTTTGAAGACAAAACGCGCGGAAGAAGAGACTCGACAACCGATGGCTTTATTGTTTTACAGCGCAAGGAACGAGTAAAACACAAGACGAACGATACCCTTTAAAGACGAAGCGTATCTGTTTTATATTAGAACTCAGTGCGTACCGCGCTGTAAACACTCTCCACTTCGGTTATAAAAACCGGTCTCTTAATGTTTTATAAGGCAAAAGTTGCTGTTTGTTCTGAGATCCGTACAAAACACATAAACGCAATGTGGGCACCACGTAGGATTTTTTAATGTTAAACCTGGTGGTACGTAAAGTTACCGCTAGGCTTTAAAAGGTTAAGAAATACAAACTTTTGGCCGTTAAGTGACAGGCCTACGTGCACGCATGCGTAGGTACATAGCAAAATTCTGGGCCATTTAAGCAGTCACTGTTTCCTGACACATTTGCACGAGCAATGGATACAAACACAACGCTATTGTGTAATCACGTTTCAGTTGTGCAATTTATTTTGCCTGCAGCCAAGATTATAGGGTAATGCTCTTGCCAAGTTACAATCTCGATAAGGCCGTCATATTGAATCAGAAACCGCCTGTCTGAATGTTGCTTATATACTCAAGGCAGATAATTTAGGTTCATTGAGGCTTCGAAACTGTATCTTTTCAGCTGCGGACGTGCTCTATGGAAAACAGTGACAGGCGTGATGAGGATGTAGGGTTTGGCACTACTGTGGCGTGTCTCAGGGAAAGAGAGGGCACGAACACCTGTCTCACAGCAGAGATTCGGAATTAATGGAATCGGTGGAGTAAATTTCCTTTTTTTTGCAGAAAAGTCATATAAACAATCGATAAGATTTTCAATAGAACTTCGGACTAGATTTTAATTATACGGTCTGAAGTTTGTACAGTCACTGACGTACCAAAGTAGCGGAGTACGTCTTTTAAAGCGCCGAAACAATTACAAAACTCGTTATCTTGTTTTAAGGTTAATTATTCTTCTACTACTCCTGTCGCCGTTAGATCACCTGGCTATTCCGAATTAATTCGGGTAGGCATTCAATGAACTGATTCCGGTGGCCGCGCGGTCTAAGGCACAGGTCTGCGGCCGAGCGCTTGCTGGGATCGTGGGTTCGAATCCCGTCGAGGACATGGATGTTTGTCTATTGCGAGTGTTGCGTGTTGTCAGGTAGAGGTCTCTGCGTCGAGCTGATCACTCGTCCAGAGAAGCCCTACCGACTGTGGTGTGTCTGAGTGTGATCGTGAAACCTCGATGATGAGGAGGCCCTGGCCCACTGGGGGCTGTTGCGCCATTGAAAGACAGACAGAGACATTCATTAAATGCTAATCAGCACATCGCAGATCCTCCAGTATTGCAGCAGAATATAAACAGACAGAGACACGTCCAAGAACCGACAGGGAATACAAGCAGTGATCATAGTGACAGCGAGACCTCTGCCGTGTCAGTTAAAAAGCACATACAATTCAGGCAGTAAATGTTACACCTGGGACCGGGTCAGAACTGCAACTGACAACTACAGTATTCGCTTCTGAGCAGGCTGGCGCAGCGGTAACACTACAGATCGGTACACAGTCAGGCTGGCTACCACAGAGTTGGACTGGCGTTTTTAGTGTTTTCTCTGCACTTGCAGGCGAATGCCTTCAAATTACCGTCTACTAGCAGACTCTTTACTTAACAATAAAGGCTTATAACTCTTGTTTCGCATTCTCGAGTCCCCGGATCGAGTCTCCGCCGACACACCAGCTATCTCGATTAAAACTTATAGTGGTTTTCCGTCTTTTCTCCGAGCAAGTGCTAAGGCAGACATGTGACTATCGTTCCTTCCCACATTTCGTGCAATTCTCTTCATTAAAATCAGATCCTCACTCTTTAACCCTTTAAAGACGAAGCGTATCTGTTTTGTATAAGGACTCAGTGCGTACCGCGCTGTAAACACTCTCCACTTCGGTTATAAAACCCAGTCTCTTAATGTTTTATAAGGCAAAAGTTGCTGTTTGTTCTGAGATCCGTACAAAACACATAAACGCAATGTGGGCACCACGTAGAATTTTTTAATGTTAAAGCTGCTGGTACGTAAAGTTACCGCTAGGCTTTAAAAGGTTAAAGGCTTTACACGGAGCCGGCAGAGTGCAGTCGGTATAGCGACTGGGCTACGGGCTGGACGTTCCGGGGTTCGAATCCCGGTTAGGGGCAAGACATTTTTCTCTTCTCTAAAAGTCCAGGCCAGCTCTGGGGCCCACTCAACCTCCTACAATGTGGACCGACCTTGTTTCCTGGGAGTAAAGCGGCCGGGACGTAAAGTTAGCCACATATATCCACCAAGATTATGAACGAGTGGAGCTATACCTCTACATCCATGGCGTCAACAGGAAAACTTTACTTTAAAGGTTTTACAGCCGAATAGCACATAAATTTGCCACTCAGATCAGGTTGCGACAGCAGTCGCCTTCAAAGTACCTACAGAAACACAGCAGCGATGTTAAACAACTCGGCCTCAACAGCCACAACACACTGCTTGCATTATACCCGCGTACTGTCTGTTACCAGCCTGATGGTCTGGGCGACACATGCAAATCATGAAACGCGCCTTACAAGCCCACAAGTTCGTCTCGTCTACTCAAAATTCCTGTACGGATTTCAGTCAGACATCTAAAATGCATTTCGTTTAGTTAACAACACTGTCACTAGCACCGGCTGCATACCACAGGCTGGCTGGATCAGGCGTGCACCCAGAATTTTTCGTTCGGTTAGGGGGAGGGTGCTGACCCTGATGCTATATAGAATTTATGTTTGATTTTAAAGATTATGTTGTAAAAATCATGCCGTAAGTACAACATAACACTGTCTGCAACTGCATATATATATATATATATATATATATAT
>BLKM01000702.1:122706-166240 GCA_013340265.1 Coptotermes formosanus
CCCCCCCCCCCCCCCCCCCCCCCCCCCCCCCAACCCCACCCCCCCACTCCTCGTTGGGGGGGGGGTGGATTGAATTTAGAACGCCGTTATTTACAAACACCATATTTGTTTTATTGCTGTTCATTCAAGTTCCCACATTACGTTCTGTAGACCTATTATAATATGTTTGTTAAATTGCATTACTAAAATTATTCTGGTAACTTAGGGCGGCAAATACTTTCCTCTAGGGCCACATTTTTGCCAGCCCTGGCTTAGGCGATTAGTCGCGGGCCACTCCACCGCAGAGACTCGGGTTGGATCTCATGCCAATCCATGTAGCTTACAATTTGTAGTAGATAATGTAGCACTGGGGCGGGTTCTCTGCGAGGACTTTAGTTTTCTCCTGTCAGATCATTCCATCATTGCTCCATACTCATTCAATCATCTATCATCGATGCTATACAATCTTAGAAACTGACAGCGTAGTTTAATAACACAAACCCGCGCGCGCGCAGACACACACACACACACACACACACACGCTCTCTCTCTCTCTCTCTCTCTCTCTTCGTATCTCGAAAAAACTTCGACAAATGTCACACGAAAAACCCATAGACTTTAAGCAAGTGCAGGCTTTGCACGATCTCTGCTACCTCCACGACACACGCCCAGCAGCCACTGCGCTTGGCACAAGAAACACACAAGGAAGGCTTGACAGTCACAAGGCGCGCCTGATGCCTTGCAACCCACAGTCCCGTTGCTGGCCCTAATTAGCCTGTTACCATTCACACTGGCCTGCCACAGTGGCCGCGCGGTCTAAGGCGTACGTCTGCGGCCGAGCGGTTGCTGGGATCGTGGGTTCGAATCCCACCGGAGGCATGGATGTTTGTCTCTTGTGAGTGTTTGTGTTGTCAGGTAGAGGTCTCTGCGAAGGGCCGATCCCTCGTCCAGAGGAGTCCTACCGACTGTGGTGTGTGTCTGAGTGTGATCAAGTGAAAATAAAACCCCCCTGCACCTGCTGTGAACAAGTAGGTAGAAGAGGGAAGGACTGCGAAACGAAACGAAACCATTCAAACTGCACATCAGAGGCTTGGATCGGCAAACCGGGCACAAAACACCCCTTCAACATATCGAGTACATTATTAAATTCAACCCACTACACATGTGGTTTGCATGCTGATCATGAAATGCCGGGGAGTACAAAAACATGTACAAGTCTTGAACACCTCTGCAGGCCCTCATCCCGTTCCAGCAACTTTCAAATGATATTCGGTCAGCTTCAAAAAGAATGCATTCTTCTCTGTGCTGACGAACAACTTCAAGAGGACGTATGGTCGAATGAAGGTACGGCTCCATGAAATCCTAACCGTACGATCCGGCTGCCAAATCCCCAAGCAAGGAGCTCGCGTTACGAACTGGATGATGGGGGAAGGGAGCGGTCCCCATAGCTGGTCTGAACGCGATGGCAAACAGAAAATACCCCTACGAAAAACCCAGGTATGTACACCCAGTTATACAGCGCTTTCCTCCATTTGTTCCGAGCTAAATTCTTTACGTGATAAAGGTACAAGTAAAGTTGTCCCTGTACACGCTATGAAGGCATAAGAGGTAAAGCGTTGTATATTATTAACTTAGGCACTAAATGGAACGGAAGAGTGAGATTCACGCTCCGTCCGCCTAAGCCCCCACCCCCGCGGGGCAGAGACGACAGGCGTCCATTCAAAAGGAGGCTGGGTGGGTTCCAGAACCCGCATGGACCATTTGGAGACGAGATTAACCTCTTACCTCTGCCGAGAATCGAAGCACAATTACTCGGACGTCCGGCCCAAAGCCTCGGCGCTGCTATATCGACGAAACCATCTCGGTACTCTCTGCAGCTGATACAACTAATCAACCAGCTCAGAAGACAATTAGCAATTATAACTGATACAGGCATAACGTTATTTACATGCTAGGCCAGTAAACATTCCTTTCTATCTGCAGTGGATAGTTCCAGTCAAGCGTGACAGCGTCATGCCAAATGCGCGGACTTTGGTCACCCCTGCGGTGCTGTTGCGAAGTAGGGAGCTTGCTAACATCCCAACTGAGGAAACGAAACCGATCTGTCTCGTGGGTAGAAAAGTTGAGGTGCGTTTAGCGGAACGCGGCAAGATCGCAGAAATTTGTAGATGTTTGTGTTAGTTTACGAAAGGACTATTGACAGCATATCGAATCGGTACTTCCTACTGCTTTATATGTTACACTTTGTTCTGTCAAGTGTATAAGGCATTTTCTTGTATGTTAACTAAGTGTAAACACCTGTAAATGACATAACCTCACATGCAGTGAGCTGCATTCAAGAAATTCGTTACTAATCACATAACAGTTTTGTATCTCCGTTCTGTTATGCCTTATGCGTTAGACAAGGTGCACACCCGTCGTATATTACTTAGGGATAGAAAAATATGACGAAAGTAACCACTTACCATGACATTTCTGGTCGGAATTAGGCTGGTTTGTTTCACGTCACTTACGTAGTTTACGCAGTTTTGGAATGATGTTAATTTAGCATTCGTACTATATTCCTGTTTGTGCGTAGTTTTGTAAGTGTATATAATGGCAACGTTTTTATTCCAAGATAGTTTGCTGGAATTCTTTTAAAAATGAAAAAATCAACGCACACTTCCGACACTTTGAAAGTAATTCGTAGATATGCAACACTCGTTTGTCGCAGTGCACATTGGTGCATACCAACTGCAGAAAAGCGCTGCATATGTGTACCACAGGGCATAAATGTCATGGATCAGAGATAAACGTACCACCAGGTCCACATCTAGGGCATCATGTAACCCTTATTCAAAACATGGGGAATTTTAACTGTGCATTCTCCATGTATACTATCTGTAAGGACCTTTTTGGCAAATAACTGAGAGTATTTTACCTTTCAATGTTCAATTCATGCAGCAAACAAGAAGAAGAGTACATTTGCAAACCCAATAGTTAATCCTTCATCTTATCAGAGAGGTGTATATTATGCCAGTATAAAGACATTTAATGCGTTACCTATATACATTGCAAACCACATAACAAATAAGAAGTACTTTTTAAATAAACTAAAAGCATTTCTACTTGATAAAACCCTCTATATGAATGAAGAATATTTCACGTACATGCATAGGATGAGGGCTGATGATGTCATTTAGGTATTATAAACTTTTATTGTATAATCATTATGTATTTATTCATTTATATATCAGTTATTACAGTTAGATTGTATACTTGATCATACTTATGACAGCTAATTTGCCACTACATTATAACAACTTATTATCTATTTTATTATCAAATAATTTACAGGATTCTAATATCTGATATGTACTCAACTGTGATTTTATTTGATGCAATTGACACTTGACCATATTTTGATCAAGTTTATTGCAGGGGACTTGCTTCATATCCATCAGCTGTTACTTAGGCTGTGTAATGGGTTGGTGAATTGTAGGTATGTACATACATTTGTTTGTTTGTTTGTTTGTGCAATTTCCCAGTTCAATCATTTGGGTAGTTAAAGATCTGCAAATTCAAAATTTATGTAATTCTTTAATGTTTGATGTTGTTAATGTAAATAAAATATTTTCAAATTTCAGACTTGCTACATTCTATCAACAATTGCAGTTGCAAATTTCAAATGGAACACATTTTCACGTATTGAAGTACAGAAACATAACAGTGATGAAAAAATTGGAGGAAATTTACATGCGCTGAAATTTTGTATGACATGAGGACCAAATTATTTGAATTTTGAATACATATTTTCATAGTATTTCTGTAATATTAGAATGTTCCTAGGATGTCAGATATCTTATGACATATGCAGGGTGGAAGGATGGCATCCAGTGGGTGACTCTTTTGAAAGTAATAATGTGAGATCAGGTTCCATAATAGTTGAGGAATTTCTTGACTAGATGAGTAACTTGACATCTCAAGAACTAAACTCTTCTCCCTGGATTTATGTGGCTAGGTATTATGCATTCATCCCAGAATTTTTATCCTAAATATTTTATTAATATCTCTACTTGTTTCAGATACAAAACTATATAATGGAAATACTACATCCAGCAGCAGCATTCAGTGTTCTGAAACCAGCGTATAATGATGTTATTAAGCAACCATCAAAAGATCATATTCTAAAACTAGCAGAATTACTTCGCAGTGTTTCTCCTTCAGCACTTCAAGTACTCCATGAATTTACTCTTTATCCACTGGAGCTACATTTGCAAAACTTGCAGCTTAGGTAAACAGATTTTATTCCCCCTTTTCGTGTACTGTACAGCAAGGGCACACCCAGCGGAGGGACTGCCAGGCTGCAGCCCCACAAAACCCCCAAAAACTTAAATTTGAAAACCTGGATTTTGTAGATATTATGATATTAAAAGATTGCGTGATTGACCCTTCAGCCAAAATCAGCCACTGAAATCGGCTGATGACCAGTACATTAGAATTTTGAAAAATAAATTAATAAAATTAAAAAAAAAAAAAGCAAGAAGATGGGACACTGAGATTGAGTCATGGAACATGCGTTTATATTCATATGTATATAAATACAGTTGTAGACAGTGTTATGTTGTATGTACAACATGATTTTTATAACATAATTTTTAAAGTCAGACATAAATTATATATAGCCCCAGGATCAGCCTCCCCCCCCTTCAAGGATAAATTCTGCATGTGCGCCTGCTGTACAGTATTATTTTGACTGCCATGGTATCAGTTAAGCAGTACTATCAGTGAGACATTTTTTAGTCAGAATCACTTGACAAGTGATGTACCCATGAAGTTTGACACATTCCTCCTAAATCACGCTGTACATATACGCCTACTTACTTTTGAGACTTCAGCTGGCTGCCATTTTTCGCAGTTTTACAATGAACTATCTCCACACACAGTATCTGCTTGACCATGCCAAATGCTTATTTGTTATAGAAAAAGTTGTGCTAAATATTAATAATGTGGTTATCAGCTATTTATGTCTTCCTTCAAATGATCTCATCATTTTAAAATTTTAATTATCATTTATAAAACAATCACCTGTTTTGGTGAAGAAGAGTGTCCACACAGCAGTATGGTAAATGACTTCAAATATCTGTTGAAGTTTTGCTTTAGTTATTTAAAAATATCGCTGATTTTACAACAGACATAAAAGTAATATGGTAATAGTGGTGGTGATACAATAATAGGGTAGTGGTAATAGTGCTGCCATTTTGTATTCATTTTATATATTATACTGTGGCCATGGAGAGAAGTCATTTTGGTGATGGGTGTGACCATTGAGTTCCACCCCCCCCCCCCCCTGCTGCTGTTGTATTCCCCTCCAAACACCCCTCTGTCCAATATCAGACAGCCCAAAGCATTTATTAATATTGAAGTTTATCACCCATGGCTCTACCCACGTTTCTGTGATTGGAATGGCTAAGAGAGTGGAAGGAAGTGCTGGCAAGTATGTGAAAGGTGGAAGGGTAACATCATAAGAGAGCCACAGAGGGCTCAGTTCATTGGAACTCTTACTGTGGCCTCAGTGTAGCAGAATACAGTGATGTAAGTGAAAAGGAAAGTTTATTCCTGAATTTGTCTATTGTTTTTACAGTATGGCTTATTCTAAAATTTTTTATTTGGTGTGTCTGTAAGGTGAGCTGAACTTTATTTTCATTTTCAGCTAAACTGGAGATGGAACCTAGTAGTCCTGGGATAAAATGCTGGCCTTCTGTGTCTGCTAGGCGAATCTAGTAATAACTAGTAAACTTTTGTTTCCCATACATTTCACTGAGTCTCATCTGCAGTGTCTGTACTCCATAAGCATAGAGTTAAAGATGTCTGTAGGCAGTATGCCTGACTTTAATCATGTTTTGATATGTTAACAGTGCAGAAATAAAACGATATCTTGTGGACTGTGTAAAGGAAATCTTGCAACGTACATGCGTTCACGATTTGAAGAAGTTTTTGCAGCTCTACATGCTACTTTTCTTTCAAATCTATGACCATAAGAAATCATGTCTAGGTGAGTTATCATTCTTGTATTATAAAATGGCTTGTGATTTTAAGTATTTGTCATGTGACTGAAAAGCCTTAAAAGCTCGTGAGCATTTCCTTTGGGAGACACAATCAAAAACACAGAAAGAATAATAATATTAAAATTGATGTTAGAGAAATATTACATGATGATATGGATTGGATGCATGTAGCTCAGAATAGGGTCCAGTAGTGGCTTTTATAAACATTGTAGTATACTTTATATTGTTCATTCTGTACATTGTTGTTAACTAATTTGCAACACTCAGACCAACAAAATGCACAATATTGTTTCTTAGATATTATGATATCACATAAAATATTTTATTTGCATTTTGTTGGTCTGAATGTTGAAATTAGTCGTAGTACACATTTGGTTTCCACAAAAGTAAGGAATCTGTTGACCAGTTGAGTAAATATAAACTTGTCAGATAACTGTGGAGTTTGTTTGTTATAGTTGGAGATGTTCCAGAGGAACTGAAGCTCAGTGTCATGGAATGTGTGACAAGCCTGTTGAAACGAGCATCTTCTGATGTTATCTGCGAATTTTACAGCAGAAAGTATGCACCTAAGTTGGGTCAGGGGATTTACATAGCCATCCAAATGGCCCAGTGGGAAAAATTGCGTTCTTTAAGGTGTGACTTGTATAAAACTTTATTGATAATATTAAGATAATGCTTTCAGATGTCAGTTTTGTTTATTCTTTTAGAATAAGTTACAAGGAAGCAATTCCAAAGCAGTGTTCTGCAGCATTCCAGGGTTCTCTGAGGAAATCGCAGCACTTCGCGCCAGTGTGATGATTTACTTCATGTACTCAATAATATTGTCATTCAGCTTCGCTGAGCGTTGCCTTTTGCTTGAACATTTCACATCTGTCATTTGATAGTTATATATCTGAAGCAGTTTCCTGTGGTCTCCTTTCCCATTCTCTATTCTTCTTTCATCCCTTTTCACTTTCAGTCATATGTTTTTAACTATGCTATGAATTCCCTGCAATTTTATACAACTTTCTGAACAAGTAGAACTGTTATCTTATTGTCTGTACATTGGTGATACCTTTTTCTTTTGTTACCCAGTTTTCATTACTGTATAAAAATATATAGGGGTGGCTCTAATATTGCAAATTTATGTTAAGACTGTGTTCAAAACTCTCTTCAAACAATCATCTGTCATCTGTAAGTAACAATGTAGCTACTTAGACATATACAAGTAAAAAGGTAAAGCTATCCCATTACAGGCCTGGACAGGCCCTTAGGATTCCAGGAGGTTGAGGCTTCCAGATTTCAAGACGATTGGTACATGAAGGTCGTAAGGTTGTCAGGCCTACACACCAGTCACCTTTATCCTCCAGGAAATACTCCTGTTACTCATTTCTGGTAGAGGCTGAGTCGAACCCAGGGCCGTAGTGCAGGACATATACAAGTAAAGGTGAATAGATAGCTCAGATGTTAGGTTTGACTTCAAAATTTCAGTGTTTGTCCCAAACACACAAGTAAATATTGTTTCTGCACTGCCTTCTTTCTAGATGTACAGAGGTACAGTGTCATACTTCAACACTTATTTCGAAATATGAAGTGTTGTTCATCATATTTGTTTCTAATATATAGGGTTGCATCTATTGAGTGTGTGATGATTCTCACTCAAGTACACAGTGATGCAGACAAGGATGACATTGTTTTTCGGCATCAAGTTGGAGACGTGATAATGTTCTTTCTGCCAGGAATAATCAGTGGCTTGCAGAGAATTGCCACTGCAGATGAGAAACAAGGGCATCAGATAACAATGGTATGAGATTTAGTTCTTTCATTCAGTATTTACACACAATTTCAAATCAGTGTCTCTGGTTCCAGCCCATTTATCTCAGTATTAAATTTGATCCAGTTAAATTTTTCCTGACTTTAATATTCAGACAGTTTTTCTGCTTTTGGATGTCAGTTAGTGTTTCTCTAATATAATTAAGTGAGAATTCCTCAACATCTAATCAAGCATTTAAAAATGCTCCCGTAATTTAAGCATGTAAGAGCAAAAATGAGATTAATGATGAAAAGAAGACAAGGATAATTTGAGGAAGTTTTGTTATTATTATTCAGTGTTATGTTTACCCTACTGTTCCCATTCTATGTATTTGTTCACCCCACTGAGGAATCCTGGTGCAGTTCAAGCAGGGAAAATAGAACTTTCTGCTCCATAACTTCCAGGCCAGCTCTGTGGCCTACCCGGCTTCCCGTTCAGCAGGTACTACGGAATCTTCCGCTGTGGATAAAGTGGCCACAGTGTGAAGCAGACCACACACCTACATGCATGCATGCATGCATACATACATACCACGTTTCACAAATCCAACATTTGTACATTTCAGCTTGCTGTAGAAGCATGGGGAGAGATAATTGCTCTTGTGATGGAAGATACTGATGCTGCTGATGCTTCGCTACCTCTTGATATGCAGTTCAGTATAAATTCCTCTACAGCAGTCATGCAAGATGATCCTTTAGATACCAAATGGCAAGATGGCTCCAGGGAATCCATGTTACAGAGCCTACAAGAAAAGAGTCGCACTCCTCAATGGTATCGTGCTGCTGCAGAGAAACTGGCTGTTTCAGCAAAAGCTATTGGCATGGTTCAGCGTCATTCACACTGGAAAGTGAGACTGGCACTAACATCGTCTTGTCATGTACTTCTGTCTCGATCCTGCAGGTTTGATTCTTTGTTCACACTTTTTAATTGACATTCCACAATTCAAGGTAAATATGGCACCTGTTAAACTTTTTCATCCAGAGAGATCTCCAGTTGCTTTACCCTGTAAGAGAAAGGGATAGAGTGTGTGTATTTGTGATTATCAGCAAGAAAGTTGTACATTCTATGTCTTCTCTTGCCAAACAAATTCTTGTTGTGATGATAACTTGCACTTCTGTTCTGAAAAAGTAACCCTGGCAAAGCTGCCAGTTGTGCTCATGAGTTTGTGTCGCTTTCCTCATGTTCTTCAGGCAGATGCCTTTTTACAAACCCTTACCTGCTTACCATTAATTACAATTTTGCCATCTCATTTGATTCTGTGTAATGTATGTAGTTGAACCAGCATAACTGAATAACCACATTCTTTTTAGGATGTGTAGTATTACAGCTGTTTTTTCTGTGAAAATAATACTCTTTGCTTTTACTGAGTTACCAGACAGAATGAAACTCTAAAAGCATTTGTTGTAGTTATACTACTCTTTGCAGGAACATGGAGCCATCTGTAATGTACCTGATTGAAGTGCTCATTATGCTTTCTGAAGATGAGAATGAGAAGGTTGCCACAGCAGGTGCAAATGGACTGAAGTTGTACTCTGAGAAATGTGAAGCACAGTATGGAAAGTCCCTTTTGGAGATCCTAGAAGATAATTTCTATAACTTGGTGACAAAACTACCAAGGATTCTTCATGGAACAGGTTACTATATGTATAAGAATCTGTTTTGCCTTGCAGGAGTTCTTCTGTGTGGATAAATTGTAAATTGTTGCTACTTACGATTTGTTTTAATACACTGGTAAAACTTCTTAGTATACAAAACTGCTGGAAGTCAAATCAATATGTGAGACATAATTGATGAAGACGTAGCACTCAGTCAGAGGTAGGCTGTCACTGGCCAGTATTTGGTGAATCACTGAAGCATTGGACTTTGTGGGAATTCACACTGAATATTAATAATTTTGTCAGCTATTTTATGTGTCTGTTCATTGTTGTTTCTTCAGAGGAGGAACATATATTGCACATATCTGAATGAAACAGTGTTCCAGAGAGAAATTCAGGCCTCACACAGATAAAGTTAGATGGCAGTGTACAGTGTTTTTTAACAGAGATGTCATGACAGATCACAGTGCATTGGACATGTAGCTTCCGGTGGGGAGACAGTGAATAAATGAAGAAATAAATAAAGAAATAAATAAATGAAGAATTTTGTTGTGTAAATCTATAAAAATGGTTACTTGGAAGACTGAGGAGGAGGCGGGAGGGTAAACATTAAGAGAATTCTGAGGGTGACAGAATATGAGAACATCTTTGTGAAGTCATTGATTTTTTTTTTGGATTCTGTCAATATCTGAAGACTGTGTCAAGTGAGAGGATCATTGGTGAACGTGAACTGGAAAGGTTTCAGAAGGAATGGGTCGTGTGCTAATACATGTACTATCCCAGAATTTTCCTGGAAGAATTGGAGATAACCACAAAGAACCTCAGCCAGGATAGCCAGTGTTCTGGCTAAATTTCAAACTGCCTACCTTGGACTGCAAGTTAAATCTTACTGCGTGAGCCAGCTTGTCTGGTGAGGATGTATGATTTGGTGTAAACATATTAAAGATAATATGCTGTAATATTGTTTGCAGATGACATGCAGCAATTAGCAGCATTACAACTACTGGCTGGCTACATAAAGCTCTTGGGATTTAACAAAATGCCTCATGTGTTGAGCTCAGCATCGCACCTAAACCGCCTCGTGTCAACTCTGATACAAGCTTTTGAACTTGATTATTCTTCCGTATCTCTGCTGGAAGATTACAGTTTAAGAGGTATTCATTGTCATATTCCCTTCAGTGTTGTTGGTATGCCAGAAGCACATTGCTGCATAAAATTTGGTAGGACACACTGAAATGTCAAAGCCATTGCTAATGTGACTGGCTGTGTTGTCACACCCAGCACTTAAATCGTGGTATGTCAAGCCTCTACTTTCTTCCATGAACCACAAGAGTATGAATAGCACAACATTTCTGGCATATTTATGCCAGTTTGTTTAACCCTTTAAAGACGGACATATCTGTTTTATTTAAGGACTCAGTGCGTGCTGTGCAGTAAACACTCTACACTTCGGTTATAAAAGAACAATCTATTAATGTCATATAAGGCAAATGTTGCTGATTGTTTTGAGACCCATACAAAACATATAAATGCAATGTGAGCACTGTGCAGAATTTTTTAATTTTAAACCGGGTAGTATGTAAAGTTACCACTAGGTTTTAATAGATTGTGTCAAAAAAAAATACAAGGCAAACGGAGAAAGTTAACTGGTTATGAAGTGTATGTTTCACTGTTCTGTACAACTTTGACTGAAATTTTTTAAATCTGATGCATATTTAGGCAGTTATATGTGAGTTACATTTAAAATGCATACGGAAATGTTTAGATCTTAATATGAAGTGCCCATTACTTTTGTTGGGAAGTAGTGAAGCAGTGACTCTTGAGACCACTATAATGTAATTTTAGTACCAACTTACATAGCTTGCTGTTATTTATTTTATGTGTGGTTTATTTAATGACATTGTCAATAGTGCAGACTGTAGTGTGTCAAATGGTAGGCTACTTAGTTACTTAGAACAAGAAAGGTTGTGGTCATGGTGTAACTTGAAATATTATACTGGAATTTGCGTGGAGTAGTAAGGGAAACCTTGAAAAATTCCATTTAGGATAAACACTGTTACCTTGTATTGTTTAGTGTAATGACATGTAGCTTATATTGTCTTCTAGATTTAACAGCAACTGATGTAACGCCACAGATATTACCATGGAAACAGTTCAGGCATGTCGCAGATCACAGTATTCTAAAGAAAATGGAAGATGTGTGCTGTCTGCTTGGTCAGTATGGAGATTTAAATATTCTGAGCTACCATCTGCTGGACATGTTCCACAGATGTCCACATCACTGCAAGGAAATTATATTCCTCTTAAATGAGATTCTATGTGGAGGTATGAACTGTCTTCTTTTCCTGACGTACTCATGTATATGTATTTACCTTGTGCTTTCTGAACTTATGTCAAATAAAGATGAGGCAGAACCGTTCAGCTTCTGGCAGAATAAAAAGGTACATGTCCAATTTTCGCACACTTTTAAGTAAATATATTGACATAGAAATTTTTTACTTGCAATTAAATGTGTCTGTGACACCCTCCATGTGCTCCCCCACTCCCCATTACAAACATCACCATATAAAGCGTGAGATGTGAGCCTGTAACCTGCATATCACATGGCAGCATTTGCTAGATTACATGTTTGTGCAGAAAAACGACATGGTAAATTATTTCGCCCACATTTCATAAATCAAACATTCCTGTAGTTTTTCTGAACACAAAAATTTTCTTCCTTATATATTATCATGTGACAGCCATACATCAGGTACCATTTATATGAAGGCTGTTCAAAAAGTTGTTGGGCTGTGTGCACAACCTCCCTTTAAAGTCATGTCATGGGTGCACAGTGATTGTGTGCAGTTTAGTATACTGTCCTGATTGTGTTGCTGTTTTCCATTCAGTGCTGATATGTTACGATGCTGAGTAAAGACCATTAGTTGATTTAGATTCATTTCTAGAGACCAAACAGTAATTCAGGAGCACCACCTGACCATATCTTGGCATTTGTGAGGAGTGTGAAAGAGAGAACTGGAACTTTGGTGGGAACACAGTTGGTTTTTTCCCCATGAAACTCATTTGCAGATTGTGCTGTCCAACCAGAACTGTCTCGCAAAAACAGAACTCCAGCTTTTCTGCAGCCCTGAGCTCTCCCCTACAGAATTTTTTCTGTTCCCAAAATCGGAAGTTGGTACAAAAGGACATCAATATGAATCACTACAGGGAACACAGGGCAAAAACACTGGTGCAGCTAATGCAGATTTCTCCAAAATTGTATATGGAATGCTGCAAAAAATGCAAACATTGTTGGAATTGTTGTATTAATGCAAGAGGGGATTGGTTAGAGGAATGGTTAGTAAAATTTACCTGGTACATGTTGTGTTTTAGTTATTCAGTCTTGAGGACTTTTTGAATGGATGTCGTATGCTGGCTTGTTAGTCACTGTTAGGGGATGTTACCATTGAAATACATCCTTGAACTGACCACCTCGATGGGGCAGAATGTCCCTTTTGTTCTAACTTCCCATGTAAAGTACATACATTCACAAGCTTTTAACTTTATAAATTGTAAGGGTGGAACAGTGATTCATATTATCAGACACTTCTGTAAAATTAAGTAAAATACAGAAAAATTCTTTTAATCCAACATCCAGTGGTTTGGAAATCCTGATATTCCAGCACTTGAGGAGAACAGTTCAAAGACCGTAAGTTTTTCTTTTTACATGGTTCCATCTATCAATATGTATTTGTATTGTCCTGCAGGTGCCCACAGAGAAGATACAAATTTGGCAGACATCATTGGGAATGTTCTGCGTATGTATCTAGACCCATCTAACTGGTATGTGAGCCTGAGTGTTGGAACTCACATGAATGACCTCCAGGAGGAGACATCCATTACAACTGCACAAGCACAAACCAACATCATACAAGCTTGTTTGCTTGTTGAAGGAGTAGGGAAGATGGCTAAAGTTCTTGGCTCCAGGTTTGATCAGTTCCTCCTGAAGACCTTGTACTTTGTGTTAGAAAGAGCTGGCAGTGCAAATGGGCTTGTTGCTGAGGCAGGAATGACTGCTGTCTGGGATATAAGTGAGGCATGTGGCTACGGCAGAGATGTGACACGCTTGGTGCAAGCAAATGTTGACTACTTTTCTTACCATGTTACCTGCAGGCTACGCAGAATGGAACAGAATCCTGGTGTAATAGATGTTTTAAACATTGTGATGAAGTACAGTTCGATGGATGTTTTGCCGTGCTTGGAGGAAATTGTTAAAGATGTGAGTACAGTCTTGGATATTACGTGACATTTTGTACTGTTACACTGTCGGCACAGCAACCAGATTGAGTCCAGTCTAGTTGAATAGAGTAGTTAAAAGTAGTTGAAGCTAGTTAAAAGTGAAGGTAAGTTGGTCCTTGTTCACACCATGAAGGCATGCCAGTGGGGGTTACATATATGCCACCAGCCATTCTTAACCATGGCACAAATTAAGAGTGAGGTAGTTCCCCTGACCCCCTCAGGGGCACACAGTGATTGTGAATACAGGAAGTAACACTCCTAAGGTCCAGAGTTACCCAATGCCTAGGGGTATATCTGGGCTCCCCTCTCTGTGGCATAATAAATATGGAGACCTGGTACTTCACGTTTGGGATTGGGCAAGGGACTGACAACCTCTTCCCATAAAACATCGCATCTCTCAAAACCTTTTTTTTTTTTAACCGGAGCCCAGGGCCAGATATTGGGCTGATGTGCCAATATAAGAAGAATAAGAAGTGAATTTAACTATCCTCCATGAACTGCATGTCTTATAAAGTAAAAGGATGAAGGTAACATCACAGTGCTGCATTTGGTGGAGTAGAGAAGTGTTTGGGTGAAAGCAGACCAAGAAGTGGGCATTCCTGAACAAATACACAAGCGTAAAGTGTAAAGATACCACTTTGTGTAAGCACAGTGCCATGAAAGGTGCACACATTCTACTCTGCAGGATTGCATGGGGGATGAGCTGTCAGCTTCATGTCCTGGCCAATTTACCCTAGGGAAATACACCCTTGTTGATACTGACTGAGTAGCATAATTATTCATTATTCTTGGTACCTTCTGTATCCAGTGCAAGTGTGCAGGAAAATAGGTGTCATGAATTGTTCACATAACTTGTCTGTAAACCAATTAACATCAACTAATGCACAATAATAGGACAGTTTGTATTAGAAACTGCACGAACCCCTACATATGTTTCGACAAAATACTGTTATCATCAGGGGGTTTGTCAAAGAGTACACAGGTTCACTCAACAATCCATATATTAAAATATCACACACTAAAACTTCTGACACACAAGATCTCAGCACTGTTCACACCATAAAATGGTAAAATGAACAAGTTATTAAAACATGGAAATGCAACATTATTTGTTGTGTAGCATTCGTCAAAAGCTTCACACGCATTTGGTTCCAGCATGTAGTTTCAGTTAGACAGTCTTCATTTGGTGAATATAAAAAACTTATCTGTAGTTCTTTTTTTTTATATTTTGCATTTCTGTAGAATTAATCATAGACAAATTACTGTGAGAAGAACATTTCCATCTTAGCTTCACAGCATGCTTATCAATACAGCTGAACAACTGTTCCCATAATAGTGATAGGTAAACATTTTTTTCTGTGTTTCAGGTTTTGTTACAGAGCTGTGATGTCTTCCAGGATCGAAACGCTGTCTCTTTTCTTCGTGTGTTTTACACATTTGTTTTATCTGTGAGACGATGGATAAAGGATAATAATTGTGATGATAGAAAAGAAATAGAAACACTGGAATTGGTTGAAAGAACTGTGAAAACCTCACAAGTTGTTGATGCTATTATTGATTACCACTGTTGTAAAAGACGGTCAGAAGATTTCAAGAATAATGTTGAAGGTAGTGACAGTGATGGTGACAGTGAAAAGTGTAATGAAAGTGGTGAAGTAAACAGTGACAAAGAAAAGAAGTTGCCACTGTTTGTGGAAATGACAGTTTCTGTGCTCAAAAGATGTATACATTTCCTTCCAAGCAAAAGGAGGGAACAGAAGCTGCTTGTTCTAGCCATACTACAGGAAGGCTTGCTGATCTTGGAGGCATGGGAGAATGAATTACTGCCCATTGTACATGCAATCTGGTCACCATTTGTCAACAGATTCACTGAGACATCAGATCATCTGGTGGTGAACCGCAGCTTTGGTCTTCTCTGTGTACTTGCCCAGACGGCTAAAGATTTCATACGGTCACGTACGTTGAAGTAAGTTGAAACCTTTAATGGAATGATGCTGGACAATGAACTTTATGCTGTTCTGACAACTGCTCAAGTTACATGACACTAAAAATGCACGAGGTAAAGCGCTTCCAAATTTTATAACCACGGGAATCCATTTTTCAAAAATCAGAATACACAAATCCCCCTCAAAAATGTTCATAGGTTTTTTTAATATAGCCCTTTCATTCCTTGCACATATCCACTTGGCATGGCCTGTCTATATTGGGGGGGGGGGGGGGCAGCAGAGAGAGAGAGAAAAGTATTTTGCTTAGTGATGCTGTCAGTTGCTAAGATTATGTAGTGTCAGTGGAGATGAATGAAATATGAAGGCTCTTGTAAAGGCGCTGTGACTGCATGCACAGTCTCCATTTAAGATGTTGTGACAACCACGTGATGATTTGGAATGGTTTAGTTGATTGTCTGGATCCTGTTAGTGTTCTTCACTGAGTCCTAGCATGTTTTGCTGTCAAGCAGTGACAGTTATTTTATTTAAATAAAGCATATTTAGGGGTTTTTTTAAATGTAATTAATGATATGGTGCAAGTGTGTTGAATTTTGTTACCAAAGTGGGGAAGACCAATAAGGAAATGTACATTTGGTGCCGAGGCATTAAGCCAATCAGCATGTTAATGGTACAGATTTTAAGAAAGTTATCGAGCATCACAAGAAGATTATTACCATTGCTAAGTGATGAAAAAATCAAGGCACTCAATGCTTCATGGAGGTCATATTGATTACTAACAGCGCAAGGAATGCTGTATGTCAGGGGCCACAAATTTTCCAGAAACCTAGAAGCCACCGTAAAAGTTGAGGCAACAGAAGGGTGACATGCAGCAAGTTCCATGCGGAGGACCCACATATATTAGGCACCCCCATAAAAAATTTAGTCACTTGGGCAACCTGGCACCTGGGATTTGTGCATGCCTGATGTAAGATATTGACATATGTATAGGACCGTGTTTCACAATTTTGATTGAAAATTTGGGCATGTGGCATGTCTCTTTGCAAAATTCGTTTGACAACTTTTCACAGTTAAACAAAACTAGCACTGACTGAACCTTTACACAGACCTTTTACAAGCTACAGAGGACAGAACCTAATTAATCCATTATCGCAGATATGAGACATGGGTATGATGTCGAAATGAATCAGTAATCTCTACAGGGGATGTCAAGAGTGCAAAAGAGCAATAAATGTGAAGAGAATGCACATTGCTTTCTGTGACTGTTGCACTTTGGTGTATTATAAGTTGATTCATAGACATCAACAGTGAATCGAGGATTCTCCCTGACCATTTGAGAAGTGGTATGAAGGAAACAACTGCAACTCTGGTGAGAACATAGCTGCTTTGTTTACTGTAACAGTGCTTCCCTGCACGCAGTGCATTCCATCAAGAAGTTTCTCACAAAAAACAAAACTCCCGGGGTTCCACAGCCACCCAGCTCTGATCTCTCGGCAGCAGAGCTTTGAAAGGTAGTTTAAAAGGACATCAGTTTTTATCAGTAAAGAAAATGTGAGAAACTTGCAAGAACAGCCAATTCATATTTCTTCAGAATCGTATATGGAATGCTGGGAAAAATGAAAACATTGTTGGAATCACGCTACAACAGCAGACCCAGATTTCTTCAGAATCATACACGGAATGCTGGGAGCAATGGAGACATTGTATTAATGCAGGAGGGGCTATTTCCAAGGGGAGCCTTTTATGTGGTATGGTGTTGTATTTAACAGTCAAAGAACTTTTTGAACAGATCTCGTATGAATATGGAGCATAGGTGGAATGATAGTGCCACGGGATCATGGAAGAACTCGGAGAAAAGTGTGTCCCAGTGCCACTTTGTCCATCACAAATTGTACATGAATTGGTCTGAAATCAAACCTGGGCCTTCATGGTAAGAGGCCAGCAACTGCCAGAGCCAGGGAACAGCCTGCCCCTCTACAATACACAGAACTGATAAGAATGCATAAAGTATGTAGCTTTGAAATGAATACATCTTTCCACAGGAGCCAGAATAACATAGTTCATATAGTGGCTAGACTATGGACTGGATGATCTAGATGTCAATTCCTGGCACAGGTAAGCAAATTTTTTCTTCTCCAAAATGTCCAGACCAGCTCTGGGGCTCACCCAGCTTCCTACTTAGTGGGCACTGGGCATTATTTTTTCAGGTGTAAAGTTGTTATGGTATGAAGTTGACCATTTACACGCATCTAGTGCTGAGGTTAGGTATGAGTGAAGCTGTACCTCTAATCCTCCTATATACCTTCATGGCATGGACAGGGACACTTTTACCCTTTTACCTTTACACCCTTCCACTTGTCAGTATTATCCTTCCTTTAGCTCCTCTTTTGATTTCTAAGGTAGCTGCTTCACAAGCTATTTTTCATGAAAATCCTCAACATTTCTGTCATTTTCTAGCAAAGTAATGTTCTGAGGCCATGCCCAGACTCAGAATTCCAGACAAGGAAGTCTGATATATGGTGTGTATGTTAGCTTTTATTTCTCATTTGGTTGTTCCTTTGCTGTATGACAAAGTGTTTTTTTTTTCTCTCCAGGCAAGTATTACCACCCCTGTGTCAGATCTTGACCAAGTCTTCCCTGGAAAGCAAGAAGAAGGACAAGGGCTCATCATACAGGTTCACCCAGCTCTTTAAACTCCAGAAGGAACTGCTAAGTAAAATGGGAGATCTGGCCGTGCATCTGAACCTGCAGGAGCGTGAGATTGATCAAGTGCTGACTGCTGCAGCACCATATCTCAGCAGCCTGCAGCCACTCCCACTTCAGGTTCATTCTGTCACACTATGAACATTTTAAATTTCACTTATATTTAATTGGTCTTCACATATAATTAACCAAACAGAATTTATTGGAAATGAACTGACACTCTGCAGGGGCATGAAAATACATTCCAGCATGGAGTGTACATATTTTTCAAAGATCCTCTCTGCAGTTGTGCATACTACATTAGGGTTGATGGTCATTTGGAATTCTGATTCTAAATGAGAAGTATATATTATGTTATGCACCAGTATTTTGTACAGTGGGCCATATTTTATGTTTTGTTAAGTTTATCAACATAATGAACCGAAATAATATTTGCCTGATGACTCTCAGTATGGACCTCCAATACCAAGTGTACAATAGTGACAGTACATGTCACAAACGTAGAGTTACAAATGTCTAGGCACTATGCCATGACGGTGTAGGGGCGCAGTGATTAGAACTCAGTACTAGAAACGCAGTTGACAGTTGGACTGACTGCATAGAAGGCTGAGTGGGTCCCCATCCATGTATTGCAAAGCAGCAAAGGAAATTGCCTGTGCTGGAGTTTTGAGCAAAGAAAATCTCTTGCTCCTGCCAGGATTCAAACCGTGGACCGTCCAGCCCCTACCTAGTCACAATAGACTACATCGTCCTGGCTCTTCAGTATGTTGTGTCTGGGCTACATAAAATTATGCTTATATTTGTATGACTGTTAAATAACAATTTTATCTAGACGGCTCACATACTGTTTCTGACAGCAGTCCTCTCTTTTCAGCAATGTTGCGTGAAACTGTTCCAGAAACTGTCAGCTGTAAATCAAGACACAGTTTGGCTGAAACTTATCAATATGTGGTATCCTGTCGATCAATTAAATCCACCTGTTGATGGTTTGAAGATTATAAAGGTAATCGGATTGATTTTTTATCATGCAAGACATAATAAAGTTAAAGATAACACAGTTAAACTTAAACATGTCAGTTTTTCTTTTCAAAAATAACTTACCATAAAAAAACCGCTGCATTACATGAAATATGTATCTTATTAACACATATGAATTTTGATTAAATTTGCATCTGCAAGAGTGAACAAGACCCATGAGGTATGCAAGACTGTGAAGAGTGAATTTGAAGAACGTGAAATATGTATGTGCCTTTCCACTCTTTGTTTTGAAAAGAATCTCCCTACAGATTAACTGCCCAAAAGATGCTGCTGCCCGAGGGACTGGAACAGCAGTAACAGGTGCCACTTTGATCCACAGTATTTTTACCCATTCCTTATTGTTGCAGGTTACAGAAAACAATACACATGGTCAAGAGGAATTCAAGAAAAATGTAGAAGAAATACTGAGCTGTTTGGAGATTAAATCTTAGAGAGATGAACTTGGCTATTTATTAAGTATAAACACTAACAGAGACTGAGTACCAGAACCAGCCTTAGTGATTATCAACTTTGTGGACATGAAGGGTCACGGGAGTAATGCCTGTGTTAGCACTGTAGGTAATTCTTTGCGTAGGTGACTCTGAATATGTCACTACTTTTGAGGCTTACTTATTTAATTATAATGCATTTCAGTAAAACAGACAAGAACATGTGGCCTATAAACAAAATGCTCAACTACTATCGTAAAAACACAAACTGCACTGACAGTGACTAGTCTCAGTAATATATGTAATTGAATAAAGTAGTAAAATAAATTTTATTGCAGAAATATAAAGAAGTCTGTACCCAAACTCAGTGAGATCAGGCTAAGCATAAAGTCCACTTAATGGGTCCCAACATTCCTTCAAACCTTTATGAATTGTTAACCCGGCTATATACTGTAACATCCCACAAGACCAGAAGAGTATCAGCACTGTGGAAACCTCAAAACTTGCTTTCTCATTAATTCTTGGGACACATTTAAATAATTATGGATGTTCTACCATCTGTGTTTTGTATTTCAGGCCTTTATGTGTCATACCCGTAAGTGTACTATTCATTTTCTTGAATAAAAATCAGACCTTAGTGTACAAACTAGCAGTCACAAACAAGCTTCATACTAATGTGCTCCAAATGCCAACCATTCACCACAGTGTAACAGCGTTCACAGTCGACACCTCATTACACATTCTGTCTCGACACATCCATTCATAACCAGTCACACAACACTGCATCCGATCTATCGTACGTGTTTACACACGTCCTGAAAAAATGTCAGCTTAACGGCACCTGAAAATGGGCCAGAACTGTACTGACCCACGCTGTCAGCCTTTAAACACACAACGTACTTCTGTAAATCCCAGTTGTCCACAGACCAGTCTTCATTAATTTGTATATACACTACAGTCTTCATGTTTGTTAATGTTTGGAATTTTGACCCTTTGTGATCATCCACTTTCAACGCTATTGTTTCAGCCTTTCAAGACACATTCCAATGAATTGGATGAGACAACGTGGCCGGTGAGTCTGCTACCCCTACTGTCCTCATATTGCGCTAGTTATCGTCAGCTCCATAGGCTCGCTCTCATTAAGTGAGGTTGTTCTTGAACTTTATGGAATGAGACTCTCCTTCCATCATTTAATGTATTTTATGCTGCCAAAAGTTTGTACTTTATCAAAAATAAACTTTCATGCTCTTTATGTTGTTTGAGGTTATTTCATATTCAATTTACTGGTATTTTGTAAGTTCTTGGAAACACATAGGCATTCTATATTGCACACAGATTCCAAAGCTTTCCACAGTTTTATCTATACCAATTAATCATGAACATCAAGCCTCTACTGTATTTCACTTGAAGACATTAGATGACTACCTTCAGTTCATAAGGTTCAGTGTTAGCATGGTGAAGTGACATGGTATCACAGTGTTATGTAATCTGGTCCTTTTGAATGTTATTCCAATTAACGCAGTCACCTGAGGTTGTCATGTAACTTTAGTACATCAGACAGGAAACACTGACACCAAACACTCAGACTGACAGAAGCATAAACAGGGTGTCAAACGTGAAACTGATTTAATATGCTTGTGCCTACTTGCATTTCATAATCATTTCTCTGTGGGAATTGTGTTTATAAGAATACTGTGCCTTGTATACCACCTATGAATTGCATAATATGAAGTGTCGCTACAGTTTGTCTAGTAGCCGGAAGTGTGATGAAACAGCATGGCTACAGTCCCACCATGATTCATTAATTCCGTGTATCAACATTAAGCACCATCTGCATCAAAACAGCCAGTTTATGTTACTTGTGGTTTCTGTTTCAGACTGTATTATGATTGCTTACGCTTGTGATAGCATGTATTGTTACCTGATGCTCAGGTGAATATTTGACAAGTGACGTTTTTCTGCCCACTCTGGTTCTTGCTACTTCATATACAAGCAGGGCCAGGAATCATTTTGTGCCCTGATGCATATAGCCTGTGCATCCTTTGGGTGAGTTACTTCTACTCTGTTAGTTACAAAATGACTCACAAGTGTTACCATCCCAGTGTAGATGTGTTACACCGTACATATATGCATTAGTGTATGAATGTTAACTTTCTTTTATACATTCAAACGACCAAAATAAGGATGACAGTAGCATCTGTGTGAACATTCAAAACAAAGAAGGAAAAGAAATGAACATTCCGGATACTACGTGAGGAAAGATACACAAAAGACAATACAGAAAGAGTGAACACAGACAGCAGAACATTTATCAAAACAAGTTTCAAACGACAGCTCTTCCTTCATTTATTTTTAACATAACACTATCTGCTAACCAAAAACTGGATTCTGTCTACCTGTGTTTTTTTAGGCTTCATAGTTTTAAATAAATACAGAGCATTTCAGTGAAGAAACATTAACAGAACATTTTATGTGACAATATGGAATTCATATGGCTTCACCAAAAATTCTCACCTCTCACCATACCAAAACACACACACACACACACAAATCTGCTTTATTGCAGGCTAGGCTAATGAAGCCTTTTAGTGAACAATATTCAGACTGTCCCTCACTTCCTTGTGTAACTTATAATTACATCTAATTTGCCACACTTAATTACTCTCATTCACTGACACCACACAACCAAAAACATGCCTTACCTGCTCAGTGCTGGCCTGTGAGTGACAGAAACACAAGACATAAAGATCTTTAACAGTAATTTTGGTCCCTTCAGAGAGATGTTGGTTCAATACAGGAATTACATAAGGAAGAATTTTTATTCCATGTGCTTACTGAAAGCAACCACCTCGGCTAATGGAACAGCTTGTGCGCCATTCTTGAAAAATCCTATTATCCATAACTGTGTTAGTTGGATACAGTTACAACCAAATATGGGTGGCAGAAGCTGATCGAGTACTCTGTACACAATCTTGTTGCTCCTGATGTCTGCCGAGTTGCAAATACATGCGTACAACCACCTGTAACATGTCAACACATGGCAAAATAATGTGAACACATGTACACTGTTTGCTGTGAACTTTACAGAACAGTATTAAATAAGAAATAAATAACATTAAGCCTGATGTTCCAACTAGATCTGTCCTTTGATACAAATGCCATTTAATTGCAAATGTTTCATAAATGGCTGCAAAAATTCGTCACTTGGTCACATTAATGGGCCCACAGCAGCTTCCATCGTATTGACAAGCCAAGGTTTACAAAGAAATCATTTCCACGCTTGTTTTAGTGCTTTTCTTGATGCCAGTTTTTTAGTTATGTACGATGTCACTAAAAGGCCCAACAGGACAGCTGTTATCAAGAAGTGATCAAAATCTTCTTTAAGTAGATCAAATGTCTTCGATGGAGCAACTCTGGTGTAGAAAAGATCTGTAACAAGAACATAACAGCTACCATTACATTTAGGCCCCGTGTGTCCATTATAAAGCTAAAAAAGCCGCAGTTAATTCTTTGGAACAGTGACTTCTTTTGGTAAAGCTTGCAGACTAAACACAGAACTCACGGTCACTTCGGCTGCTCAAAATGAAAACTTACGATTACGGGTTCTTGAGGATAATGTAAGGTTGGGTGAAGTTCTTACGCAGATTTATGCTGACATATTGTCAGATGCTTCCCATAATAACATGATGATGGTTTACAACCCTGCTAACTGGGGCATTTGAATTTGAAACAAAGTAGTGTTAACAAGCCACAACACCTCAGTCAATCAGATGCTGATCTGAGAATTGTCCCATTTGCAACAATATTCAGACTGATTCTGGAGCTCATCCAGCACGTAACACGGACCCTTCCAATGGGGTAATGCAGTCAGTGTGAATATGACCACTCACCTCTGGCGCCTGTGCAGAATGGATGGAGCTTCAGCTCACATTTCCCTGCATGTCTTCAACATGCAACACTCACACACAAGGACCAGCTTAATCATAGCACATTCAAGCTCAAGGTCAGAAAATGTGAATGTATATTTACCTGTTAAATGTTTAGCACAAAACATTCCCAATGTGGCAGAGATATTAGTATTTGCTGGAGCAGTTTATGTCATACTTGCAGTGGTTAATGTGTAGAAAAAATTTGACACTATCTGCATTTCAGGATGTGTTAAAATCATAGCTGAAAAAAAGCCTGTCTAACAAAATGAAATGTTTATACAGTCAAACAACTGTTTGAAATTAGAACAGAACTTCATGAGCATAAATCACATATCTGTATCACACTATCTACAGAACAACATGTATTTTCTAAAAGTAACTTATGCTTCAAAGGGTTAAGGATGATGTTTCATATATCCTATTTGTACGAAAGCATTTCTTCATTTTGTGTGGGCATTTATTTACATGTGGCAATGCTCATGAATATGGGGATGGACTTCCTTCTTTCCACACAAGACTGGCTTCTCAGTATCGGAATTTCAGAATACAACTGAAGATAAGCACTGAGTATTCAACCATTAGTCCTTAAAGTTTCAGCCTCTAATCAACCATTATCATACCTAATCCGTAGACAAATACGAGGCACGTAGACTCCAACCCACTGGGAGTGGTGTGGATACCTTTCACCCTTTGAACTGTCTGGTTATAATTGATAATAGATTCAGAAGGCATTGGTAACTCAGGCATGTAGGGAATTACACCTTCCTCTCGCATCTCGGGAGTAACTGTGATTGGGCGACGCGGATCTACAAACACCCATGGTATCTCCAATATCCCACCATTTGCCAGTGCCACTGAAACAATTTGAACAAGCAATAAGACAAAGGAGCACAATATCTTTTGCTCTGCACATCAACTATGAGTCACAAACACCAACTCTTAATGACAAATTTTAATTTATAGAATTCTTCAATACAAGAAACACAAAATTACTTTAATTGTACGATGTACTGAACTGGTACTGCCTCTAGTAGACAGTATTTATGAAACCTCCTGTAGACTGATGGTTCAAAAAGACAACCAACAGAAATTACTGAAATTACGGTTCACAAACCAAACAAGCCAGTACACTTCACTTCAAACCAGTGAATTCAGTTCAACTATGCTAAGCTTCCATGCTTTGATCAGACTTTTCTTTGATTTTAAATTTATGTAAACATTATCATTTACATTTAATGTTAGTATGCATTTTATTTGGCTGCAGAACTTATATTTTCTCCAAACCGAAGTCACTCCACAGAGAAAAAAAGTTTTAGGAACACTCACTTAAGGCACATTTACATATTATACTAAAAATGACTGCAGCATTTAAATTTTTTAAACAAGACATGGGTTCAGTCCAGTGCCACACCACCCACTCATGATGCAGTGATCATCACTGTATCATAATCAGGGAATTCTGGGCATACATGTTGTTCTGGAGACAGCTATACTAAGGTTATCACAGCTAACAATCATTCAGGTTTACATAACCAGTGCATCTGATGAACGATCATCACCCAGACTAGTCCCTGACACAAACCAAATATTTCACGCGTAGCAACACATCACTCAGTCTACCACAGCGTCCAGGATCATGTCAGTGCAGTGTAATACAGTAAAGTGATGTCAGGCCCTACTAACAGATGGTTTGCTTTTTACTGTACAGTAAAAATGTAACCAATGCAATCTGTCAGCATCATGGAAAGTGCAACGTAACATTCATCACTTTGAACAAAGGGATGTTAATATATGAAAAACATGGGTGTGACAGACAGGTATTTTTATTAATTCAGTGAATATGAGATGATGATGATGATGATGATGATGATGGCAGCGATGATGATGACAATTATGATGATGTCATGATTATAATCATGAAAATTTTTACTACAGTAATGATGACAACACTTTGTTCTGTAACCATGTGCTAGAAATCCTTTTGTTAGTAGGAAGTTGTAATAATTAGATGAGCAACTCTGACCAATCATGTCACAGAGCAAATGAACACAAAATTCCTTCACTTAACCATAGAAGTGGCACTATGGACTTCTGTTGCAGGATGGTACGTAATAAGGTATTTCTCAAAAAACAACTCAAAATACACAGCTTATGTAAACACATTTTTTGAACAGTCATGCAATCATGCAACTTCCAGGACCACTGGTATGCAGATCAAATCACCTTTCACTTACCCAGTATATGTTTGCTTGTGATACCCTTCTCAGTAATAGTTTCTGTCATTGATTCAATCATGCCAGGAAGAATATATGCCTGGCGATCAACAATTGGTTGCAAAGGCGCTGCTACGGAGGAAAAGGCTGAAAATTTGTTAACCAAAAAATTAATCTCAAAGCAGTTTTATCTGGGAGAGAGAAAAGTAGGTCTCAACACTGCCTCTACATTTTAGGTCAAAGACAGACAACAACGTCTGTACCTTGCAAATGTACACCAACATAAAACAAAAATTCTATCAGCTGTTCTGTTTGTTTATGAGCTTCATCTCTTACTTAAAAAAAAGAAGTAATCTACAAGTGCTTGGAAACAAGAGACGGAATTATCCGAACCTAAGGAAGTTTCACACAAGCAGGGACTGAGGATATTTTATGACAAAGAGCTTCATTACTGCAAACAAGTGAGAACTGTTAGGATCATCAAAATGCACGACGTTACGATGAATCGCGCATGAAACTGGAACATAACTTTGGTGAGGAGTAAAGTACACTTAAAACGGTCATCTGAAAGTCTAATAGTAACAAAAGTGTAGACCTTTCAGGTTATATTACCAGAGACCTAGTTACAGTAAAGATACCACAGAAATAAATGTCATAACCACAATAAAACTTGTGAACACTGACACAATCATCCGAGACTTGACAATGGTACGGGAGAAAGGAAGGACAATCTGAATGCAAGTCTTAGCAACGAAAGGGTTTCCTTGGTCACTATTCTAGTAAATCTGTGGTGCACAAATTCTCAAGATGAAGATGGTTAGGTGAGTCGTATGGTTATTTTACAATACTATATCAACATCAAATGAGATGTGACAGAACGACTCTTAACTCTTTTCTGCCAAAAGACAACTTTTGTTGACATGCAGTGTGATGCTAAGAAAACCAAATATCAACTAAATTTTCCAGCATTTCTGACAACCAAATACAACTGAAATTTATCCATTTAGTTCACAGATGAAACATGGAGATAGATACGATCTGTTCATTATATATTCCTTTCATGCCTGCAGCAGTAAATCTTACAGACCAAAGGGTAACACAGTATTTCACATTTTACCTGTGGTGTTGCTCTGCACCTTGCCTTCGTACAACTCTAGAGTCACAATTTCTGTTCGTCGGGATTTGTCGCTGAAATAACTGTACAGAAGCCAGTTCTCGGAATGAATGATGTGCACTGGCTCACGTGCTCGCTTATGGGAAATTGAAAATACCACTGAACCAGATACTGCATCTATTAGGTAGATGTTCAAAAACTCTGAAACACAAGTTGAATTACAAGGACTTAAGACATCACAGGTATGATATATATAGGATGCATATAGGAAGAAAGAAATGAAGGTAAAGGAAAGAATGACAACAGGAAGAAATTACCACATGACCACCATATTTCTATGCATGGTATGCATGACAAACATGCATCTGAATTGAAGAAACAAATCCTTCTATCATATGCATGTCAAAAATAAACACATATTTCAATTCCTTAACGTTTATACTGTGGCATGTTAAGTTTCTGAGGCAATTGGATCAATCAAAATTAACCTCAGGTTAGAAAGATATTATCAATATGTTTCAACACGTTGTACTAAACTTATCCCCTAAATATACACTTCTGAATTTTTCTTTCCTGCTTTATAAGGCGGAAAGGGAATTGCATATTTCAATCCTGCAAAGAGGCAACTCTATTCTTTGCATGTATCTGTGATAACACTATGTGGTGGAATGTTGTCAAACACTGCTTTGAGAAATTTCTGTACCCTTGCTCCTTCAAGGCCCAGGCCAGGCAGTAACCAATATTACCTGTCACTGAGAAAAAGTATGATGTTAAGGGGGACAGTGAAAGCACACAAAAAGTATGATGTTAAGGGGGACAGTGAAAGCACACAAAAAGGAGATACTCTTATTCAGTTCCTGAAAGTGGACAGTCCAAAGGCAAGCAATGTTGCACTGCACAGCAGACAGCACACAGCCACAGCATGCACACAGGACTTGTTGTTTCAAACATATAAAGTAACAGAGACCTATAAGGTACTTCAGATAATTCATAATTTTGTATCCAGTGACCAAGGCTAAACATCCAGTTCATCATCTACGTACTAATAAGCACACTACTGAAACCCCAAGACAAAAGTCACCAAGAACAGTCTATAATCACTGAGTATGTTGGCTCACGCAGTAACAGTTGTAACTTGAATCTGTGTCATGTCCATCTGAAATCATTATTTTCCTCAGTCCATCCAGGCAACTGCCAGAAGAGTACCATGAAACAGCCTGTGAATGATTCCTTCCACATCCATTACAATTTATCAAACAGTAATCATCCCATCATGTGACAATATACAAATCTGCTGTACAGACATATGACTAACTAAACCATAAATAAATAACCTAATCAGATGATTGTATGCAGACTCTTGAAACATGTCTTGCAGCTTGTACAGCCCCAAAATTCAATAAAATCTCAAGCTCACAACCATGTCAGGTGGTTCAAATACACCTGCATTTCAGAGACTGACACCATCTTCATCATCAGGATTCTAATATGAGAATCATCAGAATCCTGATGGAGGCTGAGTTGGTCTCTCAAGTGTTGGTGTACTTGAACCACCTGACGTGGTTATCAGCCCAAGAAGATGTTACCGAGACTCTTGAAATACTGGCTAAAGCCCTAAAACCCATGTTGTTTTTATCGCTGGGCAGACGTTCCCAAAAGTTCACGTAAATGTGTGTGTGTGTGTCAAAACTTCATGAATATCTGTTAATTAGGTATAGTCTGTGATCTAATTTTCATACATGATACCACAGACTTTGCATCCACTTACGCTTATGGACAGGATCATATCCCTGAGTGAGAACTGCTACAAGGTTGGGGTTGATGTACTTGTACAGAACACTGCGGTCACCCAGAACTCTTCCTTGTGAATGGACCTTCTCAATGGAATTCTTGCTGACAGCAGCTGTGATATGTTGGGAACCTTGCGTCAGTTTTATTTCCCACACACGACTTGCTATCAGTTTCTGGCACACAAAATGATATTTTATTAAAATCCTGTTTCTTAAAATACTGCGGGATGACTACTTAATTATGTACATCAGAGATGCTAGCAGGCTTGCTCAGTGATGTATCCTAGTTTTTTCTTCTTTATGAATTGTCTGCATGAAGTATGTACAATGAAAACATAATGAAAAGGGCATGTCTCTCTGTCTGCCTGTCTGCATGCATGCATGCATGTTTCATCTCCATAATTACAAGAGGTTTTTATTAAATTTGGCATAAGCAATAAAGCAACTGGATGCACTTCATGTTATTTCCAACCAATTCACTGTAACCCCTACAACACATGAAAGTAAAAACTGAATTTGATGAGAACTGCACACTTCTGGGTTATTACACAGCGTGAAGTGGTAATTCTTTACCGATGTTTCGGGGCAACGTATCAGTCCCATCTTCAAGGGTCAAGAAGTCCAAGAAGCCTTAAAGACCTCTTGACCCTTGAAGATGCGAGTGATATGCCGTCCCAAAACATCGGTAAAGGATTACCACATGATGCTGTGGAATAACATCCCAGATGAGCGCAGTTCTCATCAACATTGCGGCAGAAGCCTGAGATCACCAGACTGAATTTGATTAAAAAACACACAGTCAAATGCCGTCCTCACAACTTCGTAAGTTTTATAAAGTTGTGAGGATGGCATTTGACTGTGTTTGTTTTTGCAAGATACTCACATCTGTATGCATTCTGTAAAGATGAATTTTATTAAGTTTCTTGAACATTCTTTGCTGTAAGAAAGTATGCGTGGTGGGAAGGGGCGGAGGGGAGTGGGTGCATATGACAAGAGGCCTGTACTTTGCATTTTGTTCAAAGAGCACATAACAGTACGTGTCAAGTGGTCAGACACAAACAAATGACAACTAACCTGCTTGGTGCTCAAAGCAAGGGAGTAGCCCACCAAGACCCCAGTGTCTGGATCAACTGTGAAGATGAAAGTGGTAGCTGCCACACTAACGACAACAGATTGAGTGCTCTCTGGGTATACATGCAAGTTATCCTCATTATCCAACAACAAGATACCACGCAATGACTCCTTGTTGCTTTCATGTAACAGCAATGACTGTTTAACCTTATAGCCAAGTCTTATCAATCCATCAGGGTCAGCAAGAGGCTGACCGGTAATGGGGTTGAACACAAACAGCACACCTTCACCTGTCACCTGACAAACAATCAAAAAATTATATAAAGTTAGTTGACAGCAACAGGATGAGAGTATCACAGACATAAGAGTCACTGTTTGCACAGACAGCACAATGTAAATGCACAATGGGAAGGTTCTGTTCATCTCTGAAATTACTGAACACATTTCAACAAAATCTGGTATTTCGGTCTACACCTTAGCACTGTCAGGCAGAAAATTTTCATTCAAGTTGGTTCAATGTAGCCCCTAATTCATGTGAAGGCCAAATTTAAATTTTCCCACAAGGGTTCATCGTACAAGAAAGTAATACATTACATAAAATACATGCCATGAAGTTCTACAGACTTTATTACAAACACCCTCCAGTATGGTACACATTTAATGAAATATGAGGAAAAATATCTTCTCACTTTGATCAATGTAATATCCATAGTGTGAATACTTTACAATAGATTTGTATGTGTAATGAATGAACAGTGCTGTTTAGGTATAAGAAACCTCAAGGAATATATTTGGAAAATATTTGTTCTTCAGCAGGGGTTACATCTTACCACTATTCTTCCTATCTCTGAAATTTTTGGAAAATATAAACATTAAAAAGCAGGTAAAATTATGGGTCAGAAGTACAGACATGCAATATTGCATACACAACAGGGTTAAATTAAGAGCACCAAAAAGGAATATGCTGAATAAATCAAAGACAAGGTGGAGAAAGCAAGTGTGAGAAGAAATATGAGAGAGAGCACTGAAAGAGTGATCACATATAAAAGAGTAAGATAACCCATCATGGTGCAAACATAGGTGTATAATGGTGATATTATGAGCTGATATGATGAGGTGGGATGGGCCTCGTCTTCACCCTATGGCCCCAGAATTAAATGCCCAGTGTGAACTGCAGCACACCACAGCAGACCAGAATTTAAAGGGCTGCACAAGGCCGTAACTGGCCGTCAGCAGCAGGCATCACTGTTTGGTATTTTTAGCATCACACTGAGCATTACAAATCAGTAATCTTCAGCGCCACAGCATTAAGATAGGTGATACAGGGCCTAACTATTCTTCTGCAACTATAAAAGCTGGCAACAGATTACAACACAGGTGGCTGGATGGTGGGAGAAGAATCTCAAGTAGTGGGTGTTAACTGGAAACTGCAGGTGTTAGGAATATATGGTGCGATTCATGTACCAAGGCTCAAAACAAGGTGCAATGCCAGGACACAGAAAAATGACTAATTGCAAAATCACTTAGCCATTTTACAGGTCAGTCTGAACTTCAGGCTCTACCTTATGCTTGAGCAGCAAAGCACACTGTGCTGGGCTTGGGAAGTGACGAGCAGTTCTCTGCACAAAGAACGGCACTTGATTCTTGCCCACAGCTTGATCTACGTACGGCTTAACATTTTCCAGTCGCTGCTGCCAAATTATCTCCCCACTCAAGTTGTCTATTCCAAAAATCTACAGCACACACAAAATCAAATGATAAATAAAATAAACACTTCCACGAGATATGGTAACAGAATATTTTTACCGTGATCACATTGAATATTAGCACTGCTATGTTTCTATCTTCTGGGATATAACGCCATACTGTTTATTAGATACATATAAACATTCCGGAGGAACACAGCCACAACAATCATCAGGGTACACCAATGTGTTGATACCTATCAACAGAACTACATAGCATCATACCCCAGAGGACAGCAGCTCCAGTCACTACCATGAGAACATGAACTCTCACATGTTGGGTACTGTTCACTGTCTTCATATAAACAATCTACTCAGTGAGTATTACGGTTTTTGCAGTGGAACAGCAGACAATTCCATTTTTCTGGGCTGTGATGACATGTCAATCAGTAATAAAATTCTAACATTTCAAGGGAACATAGCATCCTTACCTGCAATGGTCAACAGGTCACAGAAGAATTCTTTCAGGACTTAACAACACTTGCAAATGAGGACACTAGGTTGCCTTGAAATGTCAGCATCTGTTTACCCATTGACACAGTGTCATATGCCACAAGAACAAAATCTTCATCTATCTGTTCCTTTTTTCAGGTGACAGGTTGTCATTACTCAAACACAACACCTGTCCAACCAATGCAATGTTTTAATGTCGTTACATTATAACACTCATAATGTAAAGACATTAAAACAGTGCACTGTCCAACCAATGCAATGTTTGAATGTCTTTACATTGTGACACTCATAATGTAAAGACATTAAAACAGCACCTTTGTTGGACAAGTATTGTATTTGAATTATAATCATGCACAGAATGAGCAATATGATATTTGGTTGTCATTATACTGCAGGTATCTTTAATTTATTTACTCCTATGTAATGTCACTGAGTGAATGCTAACCCACAACTGGACCACTACAGTGGCCCAATATTCTGATGGTTTCCATACTATATTTTATTCAAAGGATCCCAGTTTCACTCCTGTACGTTGTCACAACATGCAAGAACACAGACGAAATTGCTACAGCTATTTGCAGATTTTTTGTTCTCAGCATCACTTGCTTCATGTAGTTCCATAAGTAAAGTGTCCTGAAATAAGATCTGGAGAGAAAGATGGTCAAGGAAAACATAAGAGAGGCCTATCATCTTCAGAAAGCACCCATTCTCCAGACATGTTAAAAGAGAGAAATTTTAAAACCTTAATTTACCTTTCCAGCAGACGAAGCTACAACTATCATCTTGTGTAGTCCAAATTCATCTCTAACAAGGCCTGCTCTCTGGCCAGCTGAAGGTGGCTCTCCCAATCCAAGAATTGTTAACAACAAAGCTCGTAACTGTAACATCTGACTTGCCAATCGGTGTAGAAACATTCCCAGAAAACCAGCTGTAAAAGAAAACAGAAAAAACATTGATACCAGTAGGCTTAGCTGAAGAAACAGCTGAACTCATCCTGAAGAAACAGCCTCCATTTCCAAAATCTTCGTGCAACTATCCAGAATATAACTGAAATGTTAAAGCTCAAGATACTATTGCAAGTTCCGCGCCAGTACTTGCTATTCTTATTTTGAAGTTTTAAATTATACAAGCAATTAAAAATATAAACTGGTTACAAACAGTATGTACTTAAATTCTTAATGTTGTATTCTACCATACCATTCTTTCTTTTTTTGCTCTGAAAATCAGGTCAAAGGATCGAACTATAAAGTTCATCCAGCAGCAAACAGGAATTTTACTGGTCCCTTTAGCCTACTTCTATTTTACTGAATAATCGCCAATGTTCCGAAGTAGGAGCGTTCCATCTTCCAAATACTGTGGGCAAATTCCATATGTCTGTCCATCCCTTGATTCAACTATGGACATCGATATTACAGATACTAAATGGCTGCTTTAAGTGCAATGCAATAAAAATATCATGCCATCAAACACCTCCATCTCAGTACTTCTTAATTCCTCTGCCACCAGTGACATCAATATGACAATAAAATTGTTAGGTGGGAACAATGTTAGTGGCAGTTAACATGGGGACTTTATTTTGGTAATGGAAAGTGCATAAAAACTTGCACACTTCAAACATTTTGCTGTAACAATAACTAACCGAACAAGGCACCCTAAGATGTTGAATTTGTACTGTGATACACTACAAACACATCTGGTAGTAACACAGTCATAACTCAGACCTGAAACGTTCTTCAGGAAAATGCTAGTAATGAACAGTTTTAACACTTCTTAAAATCTTAAAGATGTCTACTTAGATTACAAACAAACCCTGAATATGTGATTCCCTTGAAATCTCAACAGGCCACTGACCAGCAATCCACAATTAAAAACAAATATCGACACAGGATATGTAAAAACAGTACCCCCTTCAGGTGGGAGCAATTTGAGACCACACACTTTTACTCCTACACAATCAAATACAATCATTATACATTACGCACATATTACAAAATACAATCTATGCATTTTTTAGGCATTCTCTGACTTTATTGACCTATTTTCCATCCATAAAGAGACCACCATGCTGTTGTGTTAGTCCCATTTTTAACTTCTGAACCAATTGACCAATTTTCATGAAATTCAGTACAGACATTATGCCATTATAGACCACTCCAATGCCATACTTTTCAATTTCATACATCTCATACAACTAGTTATAACAACGTGGCATATGAGTGAACTTGCCGGGTGCGAGTGACACTTACTTGAGGATTCTGAAGTAATTTTCAGTAACACAGCTTGAAAAATATGCAACTTTTATGAAAGTAGTATTTCTGTATAATGTAAGATAACAATATGGTGACCAGGCAAATATATTCTTTAGTATGATCTACTGCAAGTTAATGGTTGTAAATGCAGTGCCAATGAAAACTTTGAGGTTATATTTGAGACACTTAACCTTCTAAAGCCTAGCGGTAACTTTACATACTGCCAGCTTTAACACTAAAAAATTCTACATGGTGCCCACATTGTGTTTGTGTGTTTTGTACAGATCTCAGAACAAACAGCAACTTTTGTCTTACAAAACATTAAGAGATTGGTTTTTATAATCGAAGTGGAGAGTGTTTACAGCGCGGTACACACTGAGTCCTTACATAAAACAGATACGCTTCGTCTTTAAGGGGTTAATGTCTACAGCAGGGTGCACAAATTTTCCAAAAATGTAGGCTGCCATCCTCAAATCACTGGTGTCAGAAGAGTGACATGAAGCAAGTTCCATACTTGAGGACCAACAATTCTGGAGTCACCTGTAAACCCCACTGTCACTGCTCAGTGCATGTGAACTGACACACATTTGTGCAATTAATATGCTGAAAATATTAGGTGCCACCATACAAAATTTCGTCACCTGGGCGACCACACACCCAGGATTTGTGCACCGCTGGTCTGCAGAACATGATCTTAAGTAATAAGCTCTTCACAGAAATACAATGAAATAAAATAAAGGGAGATTACACATACAGTAACAGACTGGTTGTCTAGACATCTGTGCAATGCAAGACGGCAGACTTATGAGTTCTGCTTCGAACTCCTTTTATTCTGGCTACTCATTTCTTTTCGTACAGCAAATAATTATGCCACTCGCACATAAAGCCTGTTCAAAAGCTCAAAAGGTAGAAAGACTGATCCTGATATCATTTAATGTGTTTTTCACTGTTTTAAAAGTAACTGAAGCTGGACAGACCTTAATGGTAGGACTGAAACATGTGTGAGTATTTCTGAGTTCCAAGAGTGATAATTTAGGTTACGCCGAACACAATGAGCAAGTTGGGTGAAGTGGCAATACTTCTGGTTTTACGGGACAGCTACCCAGTACATACTGCAGCTGACTGAACAACTATCTTGACTAAGGTCTTTCTGACAGCATCATTTAACAAAACATACTAAATACCATAACACAAAAGTACAGACTGTATTTACCTGAATATAACATCACCCCCATTCAGAGTCACCAATTTTCAGGAAAATACTGGTACCTGCACAGAATATCTTCAATTTTGAGTGCAGTTACAAGGCAATGCCTGATTTTTCTGACAATAAATTAGGAACGCATTCTCTTCTTACACTTGAGTAAATACAGTTCACCTGCACATGCACACACACACTACATAGGTGTGCATATGTGTGTGCATGCATGCATTATACAGACATTTAATCATTTGGACTTCTGCTTTCCTGGCAAGCATGATGCAATCTCCTCCTGAAGCAGAAGCACCCATAGGGTGTATTCTGTTTATTTTCAATAATAAAATAAAGTAATGACCAGCATATGGGGCCCAGAGCGTGGCACAACGGAGGCCTTCTACTCCACAGATCCACAAAACCCCTACCTTGTCAGACACAAGGGACTGGGGAGGCATGCTGGAAAACCTGCGCTCAAGTCCAGCACCATCAGAGTAAAACATAAACTTCATTTTAAATACGCTGATGCTGTAACACTTTGTACATGCTTCAAAAACAGATCAAACAAAAACATTTCTGCAGTGCGAACACAGTTCACATGCTGTCAATTAGTGATTTATCCTATAAACAAACAATTGTCAAGAGTGACCAACAGCTGCAGTCGGATAATTTCACAGCCGTTACAGAGCTTTAGACTGCTAACAGCAATAAAATCATAAACCTTAAACACATGACAATTAAACTGTGCCATACTGCAGCATATGCAGCTATGCACTCAGCATTTTTATTCTATTCTTCTTTTGCCTAGCAAAAATGTGATATCTTCTTTTTAATTTTCTTGCATAATTACTCTTCACATATGTACAATACATGAAAATGACTGTTCCATTTCATAGTCCTTCCTCTTTTACCTACTTGTTCTTATTAGGTGTCGAGGGTTTTTATTCTCACTTGATCACACTCAAACTCACTCCACCATTGGTAGGATTCCTCTGGACGAGGGATCGGCCCGTCGCAGAGACCTCTACCTGACAACACAAACACTCATAAGAGACAAAGATCCGTTCCCCCAGTGGGATTCGAACCCACGATCCCTGCGTGTGCTTGACCACAGACCTACGCCTTAGACCGCGCGGCCACTGGGATCAGTGAAAATGCATGTTCCAGTGTTTAATGATGCTATGAACAGAACAACACATTCAACATGCATTTTAACAGGGGATACAAGGCTTCTGGGATGTTGCGCCATTGCCGAGTGACACAGACTTCGATCATCTGTAACACGGTGTGAGAATCTCGTATGTTGCAGATGTTTTTATATATTAAGTATTGTGAAATAATGAAAATGAAGCCAAACAGAGTGACATGTACTATAACACAGTCTTCAAGAACAAAAGCACTCGCTGCACTGACTTTTCCTTCTCCATATTCTTATCAAGAACCTTACAAACCGTTGTCCCTTCTCACCTTACACATCAGTCCTGGTATCTTTATTCTCTCTCCTGATTAAAATTCAAACAAGACAGCCTGAAATAATTATGCAGGGGTCCTTCTAATAATGGCATAATGTTTAAGGAGCTCCAGACCATTGTTTATTACCCATTACTGGCAACATAAAAACATTCTACACACCAAAAAAGAAACAGCATGCTGCAAAATGCTCATGCAAAATCCATCCTGTACTTACATGGCAACCCAAAATCCACTGGCAGCAACACAGAAAAGCAATGAAACAAGAAAGATTCATATGTTTAATCCGTCAGAATGCAGAGTGATAAAATCCTAATGTTAAGGCTGTACACTTTTCACCTACCATAACTTGTACTTTTATCTGTAATGGACAAGATTTTATACTACTGGCCCCAGTCCACACCGTTAAACCAAACCCCTTTCATTAAATAATTTTTATGACACAGAAGTGCAAACCCATCATTTGTGAGGGATGAGGGTGTGAATTTGATTTATTTGGCTCAGTATATAATCCAGTCACACGATCTTCTGACCATGGTGATGAACTCTCTGGTTTCACAAAAAGCAAGGAATTCTGACTAGCTGAGTAACTGGTGCGTTCTCAAGAATCACTCTGTTTTACAAGGTCATCTAAGATTATCTGCAGTTTGGTGGACACAGCCACTGCTCTTGAAACATTAAACAGTGGTAAGTGAATGAATGAATGAATGAATGAATGAATGAATGAATGAATGAATGAATGAATGAATGAAATAAAGAAGTGCTGGGGCATGGCATCGGCCAGCCAACCCCTTCTAGTGCCAAGGTTGAGTATGGATCGAGCTGTACCTCTACCTCCACTTATCGCCTGCTTGGCATGTTATGGCACGGCCTTTACCTTTTAAATAAGTCAATGAATTAATTAAAATAAATAAATATATAAAAACTCAGCAAATATATCCAATCTGCTGGTCAATTTTCAAACCAGACACATCCTGCATATAAAGCAGTTGTCCTTGTGACTATACGACGTTCAGTAAAAAAAAAAGCCGGAAGACCATGGATAAACAGCAGAAATATGAGACTCCACACTGTTTTGGACATCAAAATGCTACACAGGTTATTCATAAATAACTTCACAGGCCACATCTCAGTCTCCTTTCACTTCACTCAGCCTTGTACTGTAGGATCACTGCCATCATAATCAACCTTGTAGCAAAACTGGCAGACACTAAGTTACATCTTGTTAACTCACTATCACACTACCAATTATCAACATCTATCATTCAAGAAAGAATGTATTACATGAAAAAGCAAGGCAATACAGAAACTGTAATACACGTCTTTTGGAATCTCCCACTCATAAATTACTTCAGAAACAGTCATTGGTCTAATGAAGATCATTTTATAAGAACGGCTATACAAAATACTTGAACTGAGATTCAAATATATGGTGTTACCATACTCACTCTCTTTATGGTCAAATTCCTTTTCAATAGCTGCATCAGTATCAGACACTGGCAAATCCAAACTGTCTACCGCAGCAACTGATGCCAGAGCTTCTTCTCTAACCCATAAAATCTTCCCTGGATGGAATATAAGAGCGATAGCATGATCATCTGTTGCCAATAAAATATGACAGCCTCTTCCTTTATCTTTTCTTGGAGAACAGACTGCAGCTGCTACACTTCCTTCACCCAATCCAGTAGGATATTTCGATTTTCCTGCAAGATCACTCAGTTCCATTCCAGTGTCTGTTTCATATCCTGACAGCTTCAACCACTGTAAGCATTAGAGTACATAGCACTAAGTTATTACAAGTTTTAATTTGAGGGGAAAAGAATACGAATTAACCATTCACAAGGGTTACCTGAATACGTGAGTACCTGCAAGGTGCACCATAATGAAAAGGAATACATTTACATTCAAATTTACCATTATTCTTTGGCAGATACACTAGATAGCAGTTTCCTGAGAACTCCAACAATGAGGATCTTTGACTTTGCAAATAACCCTGAGAGCAAAGCATTGATTTTTCTCCACGTCATTTAAATTCCCTACATCCTGATATTACCATATGAATTAACTGAAATATGATTTATGCATCATAATTTACTACGTTAAGTAATGGATATGGTGGGGCAAGTTAATTTTACTACATCCAGCAATGCTGGGGACTAGAATAGCAGAGTCACAATAAAGCCTTGCTATGGGCTGGTTGGTCCAGGGTTCAAACGCCAGTGGTGGCAAGGGATTTTTTCTCAATGCCTGTCCAGACCAACTCCATGGCCCACCCATCCTCCTCTACAATGGATATTGGAGTTCATTACCTTAGGCAAAGTGGTCAGGTAGCGGCACTGACCATACAACCCCCTTGTGTGCTGCCAAGGTTGAAAGTGGGTAAAGCTGTACCTCTATGTTTCCCCTGTGCGAGTACTGACACGTTATGGTGTGACCTTTACCTTTACACCCTACAATGTTGCGTACAGTAACAGGTTACAGGTACACCTGAAACCACAAGCAAAGTCCACCAAAACCTGTACACCTTGTATTTGACTTATTACTGTCTTCAGTGCTTACCCCTTCAATAAACAGTGCTTCTATTATAATACTGCTCTTCTCATTAAGTGTGATACACAGTTTTGATGCCACTGAAAGCTGTTGAGGAAACAACGTAAATCCATCTGCTTTCAGAAGAAGTACATGCTTTTTGGGACTCCCCACGGTGGCCAGTGCCACAGCTGGTTGGGAGCCTCCAACTGTTTCCAGTGTTACATCAGCTTTTGTTTCTCCAAGGACTGCAGAGAGTGACTTGGTCTGAACATCCACCCCAGTTAAAGAGACAGAGTGCAGAAAAACTTCCTGTTCTGCAGCTTCCAAGCACGCCAGATATGGCACAGCCAACACGCACCTACATAAGCAGACACATACAAGATACTCAACACGCTTCACTGCATGCCACACAAGTTCATGGATACCAAAATTAAGTTAATTCAAATTTTAACAGCATTTTTATTTCATATTTCTGTACGCTGGTATTAGTTTGTTAATTCATAGATGTTCTAGCTGCGGTGGACACGCTGATTTCCCAGGATACTATGCACAAGGCATTTTCTGTGCCCACTTAAGACCCATAACTACAGTTCTGTACTGTCAACATCAGATGAAATCCACTAGCAACTGTGGCAGTAACATTTCTTTTGGTTTGATTTGTTTTACTTCCTTTAATGCAGTACTTGTTAACTGAGTTCAGCTGTCATGCTTTGAAAGAGCCACAAAAATTTCTGTACATAAAAGGTACAGGTTAAAGCTGATCTTGTGCTTAACAATAGCCTGACGGTGTACAGGGAGAACAAGCAATTTATTATCAATATTATGATTAGTTTTATCTTTACAAATAAGATTCAATGATACATCTCATACATTTGCACACACTAAGTACCACAATTAAATACCCTTTTGTAGTACATACTGAAACATGTAATCTGATGCGCTGGTAAAGCATCAACTATATGAAATGTTTTCAGTAAATCATATAACAGCAATGCAATAATTGAAAAGTCAGTGGGTAGCACAGAGATTCCTTGCATATTTTACTATTTTAAGAACTGTCTAAAACAGAAATCAAGTCATACCTTGAACCCTCCGCAATCCATGGTGCAGGAATGTCATGAGATGAAAGTCTGGTACCTGCTGACATGTTATAAGCAGTGATGGTTATATGAGAACGGGCAACAGGCACAACTTGAAACAGCTGTTTTTGGAGCAGAAACCACTTCATGTCTATTAACCTGAAAAAGGATTAAAGTGACACTTAACATCACACATTATGTACAAAAACAGTGAAACAACAACTTATGGTTTCTTGATTTCTGGTTCTCTCCATTGAAGATGTATGGTGTTCAAATACATCACTTCACAAATAAAGGGGATTTCTAAACCCTGTCAGTAATACCACATCCAATAAAAGAAGAAATATTACCTGCTATTTGATGTTTGTGTCACTGTCCATTCAGAATTAAGGTAACCACTGTGTGCATCCCATGTCCGCACGACCACAAAATTTCTACCCGACACAGTCACAATGTCATCATCACCACCACCCATAAACTGGATTTCCCCTTGCTCAGCCTTCTCCAGGACATGTCTCCAGAGAATATGACCTACAACACAGCAGTAAATCCTGGAGTCTACTTCTTACTGGCGTTACACATAATAAGTAACAAAAGTATAAACTAAAGCAGTGGTTCTCAATCCTTTTTCTGCCTTGACACACTTGAAGAATGATGTCCACACACACAAAACACATTCACAGGAATACCAAAATTTTAACCAAAAAGAAGTATATATGTACAAATGAAGCACTTTTATTGTTAAGCTGTCACACAGTCACACACCTTCATAAGAGCACCACAATTTTTGTCACATAAAAAAGTTAATAAACATGAATAAATGATTCTGATTACTAAAAACTGTCACATACACAGTTTAAGAATGAATTATGATTAATATGAGGGGATGGTCAATTTCTTGTGAGACCTCACTGTCGCAACAAGTAGTTTGACAAGCACTAACTGAAGTAATATCTAACCAACTGACTCTACAGTACACAGCCTCCTTCTGGGGAGACAAAGCCATTCACCCAAACAAGAAATTTCCTGTTACAGAAGCTGAAGGTTCATGAGACTTACTGTAAGCCAGTTCAATCTAATTCTCATCTTGATCCCTTCCACACTGGATTTTACTGAGCTAAAATATGATTTTTCTGCTTGTGTACAGTCTCTCCCAGCAACTTAAGCATAATCAATATTAATTAAATGCCACAGATCATGTCAATTAGCAAACAAAAAACTAAAGTGCTATTGTCACTGACAGTAGCAAGTATTGAAGTACCAGTGATTCAAAGCACAAGTGGTAGTGTTCCTGCATGATTCATTTTAATACCATTCCTCACATCAAAGTCTCACAAATCTACAAGTTTATGGAGTGGAATTCATTTAAGCGGGGGGGGGGGGGGAGAGGTATTTGCTGATCCAGAGGTTCCGAGATCGGAAGAGCGTNCCCCCCCCCCCCCCCCCCCCCCCCCCCCCCCCCCCCCCCCCATGGCTCTCAAATGTGACAATTTTCATGAAACTCAAATCCACTGTATATACTCTAAACCACCATCATGGACAACAAAATTTACAAAACATTTACAATTTAGTAGTTTCAGCTTATCAATTAAGCCATTAGCAGACCAATTAAATACCAAGAACCACAGAAAAACTAAATACCAATAACCACAGAAAAACTAAACATCAAGAACCACAGAAAAGGTTTTACCTGAAGATCACTGAATACATTTTTGTGAACACTTTATGAATAAAATTTGATCAACATCAGACTTATGATGTATAAAACACAGGCAAAATTTCATGCAATTCAATGCACCAATTTTCATGAAACTCACAACTGCTCAATGGCACTATGTGACAGTCTGGTATAGGAAATTTAACCCAAATCAATTACGAAGTATGGATACTATGGGTAGAAATTCATGTACATCCTTAAGTAACATATGACTGTTACACAGCTGACTTCCACCCAAGTCCTGCTTGCTTGACAATGTTTTGTAAAGAGCTGCTATGCCAAATTTCACCCAAATCAGTCACTGACAACCTGCTGTAAAATATGACTGTCAATGCACCAATTTACACAAAATTCATGATTGTTCCACAGCTGCTTTTACACTCCTAAAACAAATTTCTTAAAATTCTGACAAACAGTTTTGTTGCTGATATTATGTCAAAGACAGACAGACAGACAGACAGACAGACAGAAGCATGTTGCCTCCACATACAGTGTTCTCATTTTACATCACAAAGAATTTCAACAAAACAAAACCACCAAACAGAAGGACAACTTATGTCCAAAATATGTAATGAATATGCCTCATATGACAGACAGTGTTCAACACAAAAAGTCAGCTGTTACATTAAACATACAAAACATCAGAACTGACGGAATTTACCAGACTTCAAATTCAGTGCTGCAACTACATTCTCTTCAGTAGCCACGAACACTTTCTTAATTGTAGAGGCTGCATCTAAATGGGCGAATTTTAACTTCCCAACATAGGATTGTCTCCTGAAAGAAGACATTATACATTAATACTCTTCTACATCATTTTAGTTTGAAGTATAGAACAAGTGAAAAAATGTGGTTCCTCTCCAAATTTTTCCATTCCCATGTAGTCTAACCTGAGTACAAATAAAGTTACTAATACCTTGGTCAACAGTGTGGCTGAAGCACATCATTTTGAAGCTGCAACAATGCTTAGTACTCATTAGTCTGATCACAATTATTTTATGGGGCACATAGTGGCATAGTTGGTTGAGGCACTGCACTACAAATCAGAAGATCGTGAGTTTGATTCCCAATACTGTCACTGGAATTTTTCATTGACATAATTGTTTCAGTCGCACTATGGCCCTAGGGTTTACTCAGACTGTAACAGAAATGAGTACCAGGAATATTTCCTTGG